>JAOSBO010030032.1:0-11566 GCA_027563915.1 Erythroxylum rotundifolium | reverse complement strand
CTAGAAATAGAATTCTTCATTAGGAGTACTTGGAATTAACCACTGCATTCATTGGTTTGGATTTGATTTTTGTTCCAAGAATTTGGTTTAAAAATTGGAATCAACACATTAATTACTTCGAAAGAACTAATTGATAAGAGTGGGTTAATGTTCTTGGATCAATATTTTGTTTCATAAGGATTACATGATTTCTTTGTTGAGATGAATTCCTATAATATTAGCTCAAATTCTGTTAATCATGCATTGATACTTCTTTAACGACTGAATTTTCATATTTGATTGCTTACCAAATTTAGAAGTTATAAACTTAGTACTTTGACTTAGTCCTTATGGATCGACACTTGATTGCTGCAACTAAACCCATACACTTGTGGAGTTTATGAAGTTTTTGGCGCCATTGCCTGGGACTTTTGTCAAATATTGAATTTTTCTGACCAAAGCTAGCTAAGCTTCACTTAATTCATTTAGTTGTAGGTTTATTTGAATTTACCTTGTATATAAATTTGTTCACTCTTGTTTGTCTTTCTAATGCAGTGGTGAACTGAGATTTATATGCAATTTACTTTCACAGCCCCATTTGTTCTTGAGATTGAAAGAACATACCACAGGAGAAAGAAACAGAGGTTTGTAGATAAGAAGAAGGTGACCCCTGCCAGCAGTAGCAATACAATGACAAAAAGAGTAGGACCATGGCTCTGTGACTATGCAGAGTCAAAAGTTCAAGAAAACACTTCGGGGATTCGAAATCCAACTGTGGGAGCAAATAATTTTGAGTTAAAACCAGCTCTTATTTCTATGTTTTAGCATTCGTTGTTTGGAGGATCACCTGTCGAAGATCCGAATATGCACTTAACGGTCTTCCTTGAAGTTTGTGGCACTTTGAAAATGAATGGAGTCACACCTGATGCCATTCGTCTTTGCCTTTTCCTATTCTCTTTAAGGGATAAGGCAAGAGCTTGGCTTCATTCACTTCCAGCTAGATCTATTACTACATGGGATCAACTCTCCAGGACATTTTTATCCAGATACTTTCCTCCAAGAAAAATGGTGAATCTTAGGAATCAAATCTGAACATTCACACAGAAAGATGATGAGACATTGTATAAAGCGTGGAAGCGTTATAAAGATTTACTTCGGTTGTGTCCACACCATGGCTTACCATCTTGAATGGTTCTTCATAATTTCTATAATGGATTACTCCAGTCAATGAGGACTTTAATCGATGCTATAACTGGTGGAACAATTTTGAATAAAACTTATGTTGATGCATACAATCTCATTGAAGAGATGGCTCTCAATCACTACCAATGGTCTAGTGAGCGAGGAGCAGCAAAACATACTCCAGGTAAGTATGATGTTGATGCACTTACTATACTTTCTGCTAAAATTGATGCCATGACTCGTAGGTTAGATCGATTGAATGTTAATTCTGTCAATGCTAGTAGTGCTACTTTTACATGTGAAATTCATGGTTCTATTGATCATCAGTCTGTTAATTGTCAAATTGGTAGCCCTTTTGCCCAAGATCAGGGTAGTGATCAAGTTCATGCCATTAACAATCTTAACAAAAGACCTCAATTTGACCCACACTCAAACACTTACAACCCAGGTTGGGGGAACAATCCAAATTTCTGTTGGAGGAATAACCAAAACCCACCATTTCAGCCAAACATTAGGCCACCTCCTGGTTTTCAAAGACCTTCCAATCCATCAGGACGTCCAAAATCAAATCTGGAAAGTATGATGGAATCTATGTTACTAACTCAAAGACAATAAGATGAAATCGTCAAGCAATTAACCTCTAAGGTAGACTTGTTGGCTGCTCATAACAAGTTACTTGAGAACCAAATAGCAAATCAGGCTTGTTTATCGACCACACCACCAGGTAAATTACCTAGTAAACCTGAAACCAATCCCACGAAACATTGTAAAGTTTTGACATTGAGAAGTGGAAAGCAAATAGTAGGACCCCATAATCCTAGGAATGAATCTGTAAAAGAGAGCTCAGTTGAAACTTAGGACAAGACTAGTAGAGAAACAGAAGTTGAGCTGGAAAAGGAGAGTGAGGATAATCACCCTTCTAAGGAACTACAAAAGCCCTTCCAAAAACCTTACACTCCACCAAAACCCTTTCCTTGTAGGATGGCCAAAGCCAAGTTAGATGCTCAATTTGGAAAATTCTTAGAAGTTCTTAAAAAGCTTTACATCAACATTCCTTTCACCAATGCACTTTCTCAAATGCAATCTTATGCTAAGTTCCTAAAATCAATTTTTTTAGATAAAAGAAAGTTAGAAGAGCATGAAACTATTTCCTTGACTGTTGAATGTAGTGCTGCCATTCAAAATAAGCTTCCCTCGTTACTCAAAGATCTTGATAGTTTTTCAATCCCTTGCCAAATTGGTAAAGTAACAATTGACCGTGCTTTATGTGATGTAGGATCAAGTGTGAGCCTAATGCCACTTTCTTTGTCTAAGAAGGTTGATCTAGGTGAATTGAAACCTACTACTGTTGCTTTACAATTAGCAGATTGATCTATTAAATATTCTGTTGGTGTATTGGAAGACATGCCTACTAAAGTAGGTAATTTGTATGTGCCTATCGATTTTGTTATTTTGGAAATGGAGGAAGACACCCGCATCCCAATCATTCTTGGGAGGCAATTTTTTTATTACAGCAAGATGTCAGATAGATGTGAAAAATGGAAAATTATTTTTTGAGATTAATGAGGAATGTGTTTAGTTTGACCTTTCAAAAGCCACTAAATTTTTGAGCTTGTCTGATGATTGTTTTAGAATTGATATTATTGATTCTATTGTAAATACCCATTTGCCTACCCAACAGTCGGATGATTTTCTTGAGCATTGTTTAATTACTAATGGAACACTAAGTGATGAGATTCCAGAAGTGCCCATGATTACTAAAGCTTTAGAAAGTCCCCCTATAAATTACAAGGCTAAAGAAGAGCAGTTTGAAGTTCTAGAAGTGGATCAACAAACTGAGGTGAAAGCACCTGAGATAGAACTCAAACCAGTTCCCTCCAATTTAAGGTTGAAAGATGCTTTAGTTACAGATCCAATTATGCAAGCACCTGATTGGAATCTTCCATTTGAAATGATGTACGATGCAAGTGATCATGCTTTGGGAGCTATTTTGGGTCAAAGAAAGGACAGCAAGCCTTATTCCATCTACTACTCTAGTCATACTTTAGATAAGGCTCAGGTTAACTACACCACCTCCGAAAAAGAATTTTTAACTGTGATTTTTGCTCTTGAAAAGTTTAGATCTTACCTAATTAATTCTAAAGTTGTTATCTTTACAAATCATGCAGCTATTTGTCATTTGTTGAAGAATAAAGATTTCAAGTCACGTCTTATCCGATGGGTCTTATTACTGCAAGAATTAGATCTAGAAATCAAGGATAAAGCTGGTATTGAGAATGTAGTAGCTGATCACCTTTCTCGAATTATTGTTCCTAATGAAGAATGTCCCATTGATGATTCCATTCTGGGGGAGCAACTATTAGCTATATCATCTCTTGCATCACCATGGTATGCCGACTTAGATAATTACATCATTTGTGGAGTGTTCCCACCAGAAATTACTTATCAACAGAAGAAGAAACTCATCTCTAATGCTAATTACTACGTCTGGGAAGAGCCATTACTGTATAAATATTGTGGCGATGGTATTTTTCGGTGATTCTTACCTAAAGATGAAGTACAGAGTGTTCTTCACCACTGCCATTCGACAGTTTATAATGGTCATTTTGGTCCAGATAAGATAGCCGCCAAAGTTCTTCCAGTAGGTTTCTTTTGGACTAATTTGTTCCGTGATATAAGGCACTATGTGGCTACATGTGATAATTGCCAGCAATTGGGAAACATATCAAAGAGAGCTGATATGCCACAAACTGAAATATTGGAGGTTGAATTGTTTAATGTTTGGGGAGTTGACTTTATGGGTCCGTTTCCCAAATCCCATAACAATTTCTACATTTTAGTAGCAGTGGATTATGTTTCGAAATGGGTAGAGGCAGTTGCGATGTCCCCAAATGATGCTAAGGTGGTAATCAAGTTTTTGAAAAAAAACATATATTCACTCGTTTCGGATTTCCAAGAGCCCTTTTGAGTGACAATGGTACTCACTTTTGTAATAAGCCCCTTAAGAATCTTTTACGAAAATATGGTGTCTTTTATAGGATTGCTATGCCTTATCACCCTCAAACAAGTGGGCAGGTTGAAGTTTCTAATCGAGAAATCAAAAGTATTTTAGCAAAGACAGTTGATAAGTCAAGGAAGGATTGGTCTTTAAAACTTGATGATGCTCTTTGGGCCTACCGTACAACTTTTAAAACACCTTTGGGCACCACACCATATAGGATTGTGTTTGGCAAGGCATGTCATTTACCAGTGGAGTTAGAACACAAAGCCTTTTGGGCTGTCAAAAATTTAAACTTTGATATGAAATATGCTGGCGAAAAGAGAGCAATGCAATTGAATGAGTTGGATATCTTAAGATTGGAAGCTTATAAGAGTTCTCACCTATACAAAGAAAAGACCAAGCTGTGGCATGATAAACATATTACCAAGAAGCAGTTTGAAGAAGATGATTTAGTTTTGTTATTTAACCCTCGTCTTCATCTTTTTCCAGGTAAACTCAAATCTAGATGGTCTAGTCCATTTTGAGTTCTACAAGTGTTTCCATATGGCGCAGTTGAGGTTTGGAGTGAAGTTTCCAGAGCCTTCAAGGTCAATGGACAGTACCTGAAACCTTATTTTGCAAGACATCCATTAGGTGCCACAACAACTTTGGCACTTTTCGAACCATAATGACACTAACATCATTTCACGGTTTGCTCATACCATTTAATGAGCCTTGTTTTTAGCATTTAGTTAAGTTATTTCTTTCGCATTTGCTTTATTTCTTTCAAGTTTGTCAGTTTAAAAAAAAGGGGGTTTTGTAAGTCACCCGGTCTGACCGTGTAAAATCACATGGACTGTGAAACTTCCAGGCTGAAATCCACGTTCCACCTGAAAGTCACACGGTCTAACCGTGTATATTCACATGGACCGTGTGAGTCTCAACCTTCCTTTCACTTCCTGCATGAAATTCACACGGTCTGACCGTGTTAAATTACATAGACCGTGTGACACTCTTCCACTTCCAGCATCGTTCAAAACCCTCTCTTTACTCTCTCTCTCTCTCTTTACATTTCATTACTTCCTCTTTCTTCTCTCATCTTCTTAACCCTAAAAATCGCATTCTAGCATTCTTTACTCTTCACTTCATCATCATCTTCAACCTCACCTCCATCACCCGAACCGATTTTTATCTCCATTTTCACCATCTCTCTATTCCTTCATCCTCCTTTTCTCTTCATCTCCTTCATCAATGGGACCTAAGCAGAGAAAAACCACACTTGGTAGGTCAAGCACTACCTACGCTGAATCATCTCAACCATCTCGTTGAATAGATAATTCCAATCCTTTTGGTTTCTCTGATACCGATGATTGTGCTAGATATGAAATGTTGAGAAATAGGCCTCTAATTGCACCTTGGTATTATGATGAGGACACTTTGTTTGACTTGGATTTATTAGCTTATATTTATAGACTGTTTGGTGCTATTGATTTGCTAAATTTTCTAGATGTTAGGTGCTCAACATATTTAAACATAACCTTGGAATTTCTTAGCACTATTTCTGTTGAAGTTACTCACGGTCGTGATTATCAAGTAGGCAAGATTTCCTTTCAACTTTTTGGTAGCTGACACTCTTTAACCTTGGATGAATTTAATGTCATTTATGCCATGCCTACCAGCTTAGACATCATTCATCGTAGGGTTCCCCCTAACTTCGAACGATTTCATTTTTGGTCTTGAATTATTAATGGCCCGTCCTATATCCTAGCTCTTCCAAAGCCACATGTATAAAAAATCCTTGCCTTCGTTATGCTCATCGTATATTATCCAGTGGGATTTTCACTAGAGCAGATAGCATAAGCGTTGTTTGCTCCCCTGAATTATATTTTTCATATGCTATGTAACATGGTGAACCTGTTGATGCCGGTTCTTTCTAGGCCACTCAATTCCTACATGTCGCTATTCAAGCTATTGGGTAAATTTCTATCGGTGGTTTAATAGCCCCCTTTGCTTTACCCTTCGACTTTGACCCCTTTTCCAATATGGATTTTCGTATACAAGGATTGGAGCGACTTGATTACCCATCTATGAAAGTTATGCATATGTGTAAATCGGTTAGGGGACACTGTTGCTAGGTCTACCCAATAATGTCAAATTTTGTTTACCAAGTCCAGCCAGAACCACTCTTAGTGACCCATCCAACATTGATTGGATGCCTTTACTCGATGACACCAATCCAGATCCATTAGATGCCTATCCCTCTCCTCCCACCCAATCTACGTTAATGCCATCCTCCTCATTCCAACCCGTCTTCCCACATTGATCTTAACGCTCTTCACTCAACGCTCACCTCTATCCAAACTGAACAAGCTGCTCTCCATGCCTAAGTTACTGATCAAGGTCAATATCTCCTTCAAGTTACTGATCAAGGTCACTATCTCCATCATTTCAAAGATACTCTTTCCACTATTCATGCTAATTAGACCACTCTGTAGCAACTGGTTGAATCTCATAATGCTCACTCACATTCAAAATATGACAATCGCCTTCAACTCCTAGCGTCAGTGGTCCTCCTCTCTCGGTAACTCACCACCTCTAAACCCCCTCATCTTCTCCATGATTGCCTTTTTCCCACTACTCTTTTCATTAGGACAATGTTTCGTTTTAGCATAGGGGAGTTAAGTTATTTTGCTACTGTGTTTGTTTTGTAACTACTTCTATCTTTGTTCTGTTTTGTTTTGTTGTTTAGTTCTTTTAGAACATTAGGGTGGTTTGTTATTGTGCTTTCCTAATGCACTCACCTTTGTCAATTACTAACTCCACAGTAATGGTGGAAGCCCGTTTATAACTAGGCTTAGCTCCGAGATAAATTGACCTTTTATCCAAATTCTTTTAGTCAGCTCTTTAAGTTGAAAGGGACTAACTAATTTATCTTCATTGGGGACCCCGTTGTTGTTTCTATTCTGTTACTGGAAATTTGCTTACTTGGCTCGCTTTTAAATATTAAAAAAATAAACAAAAAAAAATTGGTGACCTGTGTGAACACCAATACTGGTTGAAGTTAGTGAAACGGCACCATCTTCCCTTAAGTTCTTGAATGGATGGAGTCGCTAGTATTGGGAGGAATTTCCCCTTTTGGGCTGTTACAATTTTTTCAAAATCACACACCTTTGGTATACCAATTCTAGCCGGCATGAATGGTACGACATTTGTGCTCCTTAAGTGGCTTATGTACAGAGCAGCTAGCAATTGGGAGAGTTAAGTTCCTTTTTGGGTTATTTAATGACTCGAAACAACTGAAGGTGTTATTGGTCTTTAGTACCTCTTTGAGATGCAAGCTACTGGGGAAATACCTAGTGAGGTACCCCTTTGAGGCAAGTGTTACTGGGGAATAATTATATTGATTAATAAATTTGTCACCAAGCAATCCTTTGAGACGGAGGGGACCATAGGGGGATGATTCTAATTTGTTTTTGAAATGTGTATTTGCACTCCATTGAGTCTCGATCGATTTAAAGATGCTGATGAATATCTATGGTGATTAAGTTTGATTGAATCTTTGGCCTAAGCTTGGTAGAGATAGTGAGTAATGAACTATTACTTGGAGCGAGTATTTGATTATGTGAGATGCAAAAGATTGTTTTGCATGATCCTGTTATCTTACCTTTATGACATTTGAGCTATATTTCGTCCCTTAAATTGCCATTTAGTTTGATTTGCATGAGGACAAGCAAAAGTTTAGCATAGGGGAGTTTAATAAGTTGTTGTTCTTGATATATTTTAGCTCTATTTTGTCATCATTTTTGCATTTAATGATGTTAAATTGCCTTTAGTTTTGTGAATTTGGTACTGCTCCTTTGTTCTTGGTATTTATAGATGATTTGGGAAGAAAATGAAGAAAACCCGAGCAAAGCATGATCTACTCATGTAAATTCACACAGCCCGTGTAAAGTAGAATTTTAAAGTTGAAGATCCGAAAGTCATACGGTCAGACTGTGTAGATTCACATGGACTGTGTCTTTCGAAGCCAGAACATATAACTATATTCGAAAGTCACACGGTCTAGCTGTGTGAATTCACACGGTCCGTGTATGCTAGTTTTTCATGACAGTTTTGGTGATTAAAAGGTAGATTTTGAGAGACAAAAAGGGGATTGGCAGGGAAAAGAGGGGAAGGAGTGAGATTCAAGAAGGGGAGAAAAACAAAAAACCAGGAAGAAGAAGAAAAGCTTGGAGATTGAGAGATCAAGATTTAAGAAGCAATTAGAGTTCCATTTCCTCCTCTTTCCATTTATTATTTATCTTCAATGTTCATGTTTATAATTTTTACTTTGAGGTTGAATTCAGTTATGAATCTGTAAATTTTCTTATTCTAGGATGTTTGTTTCAACTTGGGATTTATGTATTAAACCTTATGTCTTTATTTCTAAATTCAATGTTGACTTGATTTCAGTAAAGTAATTTTATCTAATATTGATTTGATCTTTCTAATCAAGGGTTTCTTATTGAATAATGATAGATGTTAAACTAAGTACTGAAAAGTGATGTTTAAGGTTTGAATTGCTAGATTAGACTTAATTGAAAGAATATTTAGAAATAGAATTCTTCATTAGGAGTACTTAGAATTAACCACTGTGTTCATTAGGTTGGATTTGATTTTTGGTCTGGGAAACTGGTTTAAAAATTGGAATCAACATGATAATTACTTTGAAAGAACTAATTGATAAGAGTGGGTTAATGTACATGGATCAATGTTTTGTTTCATAAGGACTACATGATTTCTTTGTTAAGATGAATTCCTAGAATATTAGCTCAAATTCTGTTAATTGTGCAATCATACTTCTTTAACAACTAAATTTTCATATTCGATTACTTAGTAAATTTAGGAGGTATAAATTTAGTACTTTGACTTAGTCCTTGTGGATTGATACTTGATTACTGTAACTAATCCCGTACACTTGCGGAGCTTATCACCGAGCCACGGGTTAACCATGGTCAGCCCGCTAACTTTTTCCAAAACGTCATCGCTTTGATTAAAATGACATCGTTCAATTTTTAATAAAAAATTAATGGATGTATCGAGTCGGCCCGGCCCGCCCGTGGCTCAGAAGGACATAGGGCGAGCCATGGGCTGGTCAACCTCGGGCCCATTCCGTCCATTGCCATCCCTAACTCTGAACCAAGTGGGGTATAGGATGGTGAAGGGATGAATTGCAGGGGAATTGACTATGGAAAGGTTTGTAAGTCGGATAATTAACTATCGAAGAGTTAGAGTGTTAATCCACTTATATTCTAGTAAATTGACATCATGAAACCCTCCATGATTTGCTCGAATTAAGAGTTAATTCCAGTGAACAAAATTACTAGGAACCCAAGGGTCACAGACTTAAAAGTTCAGATGAAAAATAAATTGTGCATGGCTGTCATTTAAGCAAGCTACGATCCTGACCAACTTAATGACAGGTGGTATATAAGTGAGTTCTTCACTTATATACAGACGATTTTCAACCATAAAACACACTCAATAGAGAGACTAAGGGTCTAGAAGAGTTCTAGCAGTTGAGAGGAGTGATCTTGAGATTTATTCATGCAATCTTAAGCAATTGTTGCGTGAGATTAATTGTATTAAAATTGGTCTTAATCTAACTCTCACTAAAGCATCTACTTGACTTCATCTTGTTTGGTGTTCTAACCACCATTACACACTGATTTTTCTTCATCATTGTGTGCTCTAGAGAGGCCAACAAAGGTGTTTGGTGCTTGCTACAACCCAACCAAGAAGAAGATTCAAGAAAGGAGGAGCATTTGTAAGGTACATATGCCATAATTTAGTTCTTATAATTTGTTTATACATGCACATAGATTCTGGATTTTCTGGGGATGTCTTGGGGTTGAAATTTTGATTTTGAAACTTCTACTAAGTTCCCATGTATGTTATGCATAGATCCATGGCTCCGCAACAATGGTATCAAAGCTAGTTATGCATGTATAAGATGATTTATTAAACATGTGCAAACTGTTTACTAGGTTGTGATTGCCATGCATATTAATTTCAACAAATTCTTGTAAATTGTAGAAAAATGTTTTTTCTGATTTTCTTTCATATAAATGTTTATAAGATGTTATATTATGTTTTTGTGAAAGGAAATTTCAGTTGAATGTCATTTGTTATTTTATTGTGAATTAATCTCTAGTCTATTCATATGTTGGTTTCTGGGAATTTCTAAAAAACAGAATGTATGTGCTAATTTTAAATTTTTCTTAATAATTGTATGAAAAAATTCTAATTTTCTTTAGTATAAATTTTTATAAGTTGTTATATTATGTTTCTATCAAATGAAAATACAATTGAATGTCATTTGCTATTTTATTACTATTTTAGTTTCAGCTTGATGCATATATGAAGTTCTGGGAAATTTTGGAAATCTGATGAACATGCATGCTTGTAAATTCCAAAATAATTTTATAATTTTTTATGAATTTCCTTCAGAACATGTGCATATGATGCTTCCATGTGTGTGAGATGTATGACACCTATTTTTTAAGTGATTGATTATTTATTCTCAATTTTACTTGCATATTGGTGGTGTATGATAAGTGTTAGTGGACATGTGATGTGCTGGCTAATTCTACTTAGTTTGTATATAATTCCTAATAATTAGATTCTGGAATTTTATATAAGACACATTTAGAATGTGTATAAGACTCTAGAATTTTTTCATAATTAATTGAAGTTGATTCAATTAATAGACCAAGTCAAAGTCAACATTGATCAGTTTTTCGAAAGCTTATGGGGCTGACTTGTTTGATAACTTATGTGTATGTGTTTCAATTATAAGACCTTGAAATTTTTTTATGAGATAGCAAATGTATTATTTTGATGCTAATAGCATGATAAGTGCATGTGCTTAAAATTATGGTTCCAAAAAATTTCCAGACATCGAATCAGTCTCTTTAATGTCTAATAGGTTAACTCATTTATTTTGATAATTTTGGCTTGTGTCGAAATTGTCTTGATAAAATTTAGATAACCTAGGGATGTTTTAAATGACTAATTGATGTTTGATAATTTTGGAAACCTTATGGATTAATTTATAATTAATCCAAGTAGAGAACAACATTTTTAGTGTGACTAGAAAAAGGCATGTGTACTAGAATTAAAGTGTTTAATTTGGACGTTAAAATAATTGAACATTAGGGTTCCTAATCGAATCACATCCATAATTTGAATTAGCCAAAACTAACACTAGTAAGCAATTTAGTTCAAGAGTTGAATCGAATCACGAACTTAAGATGCATAGTCAAGTCACAACCTAAATTAAACCTCTTTTGTATGTTACATACATTAGATGCATTTTAAGGGTGGTTATGGACTTAGGCCCAATTTAAAGGAGTCTTCCATAATCTGAATATACATATATGTGAT
>JAOSBO010030024.1:0-11566 GCA_027563915.1 Erythroxylum rotundifolium | reverse complement strand
GACTCCAAAAATTCCTAATTCATAAATTCTAATTTATTTTCATGCTAGATAATTTAATAAAATAAAGAAAATAAAAACAAAAAAATAAAATCCTAAAATCGAGACCCAACACGTTCAGTACTCTGAAAGTTATACTCCAAACATTTTCGGACTATTCTTACACTAAATAGTGCCCTGTACTGAACTTCCACCTAGAAATTGAAAGTTTTAGAGACAGACATAAAATTCAATTTCTTCAAACAATTTGTAGTCCTATGTCTCTTTCTTACTCCAAGTTAAATATCATTCCATTTGTATACATACAAATCAAGATATTGTCAAAATACTGAAGCATGTTCAGTGAAAATACTCCAGTTATGAAATTCCAGAACTTCTCATCAATTTCGTCTCAAATTTATCACTCAATCTCTCTAACATGATTTCAGATGGTTATAATTTCTGTTGTATATGTAGTGTTGTATATGTAGAACAATGTGTTTCGAGTCTGTTGATTCAAATCCCATGTCATTTGGAGGTCGGGAGAAGAAGTTATGGTCTAAAGAAGGAAAGGAGTTCGAAATAGTACCCCCCTCCTGTTTAGAGCTTCGGAGTCACGATCATGACTTTCTTCCTTCATCAGCAAAGTCGTGATCATGATGAGGCATGACCGTGACTTTCCACATGTTTCAGCAGAGTCATGATCTTACTGATGCATGATCTTGACCTGCTGTGTTTTCTTTCTTCATTTTCTTCCTTTCTTGCCATTTTTTACTTAAAACTAGAATTTATCAAGTATCACTTTCTTCTAATCAAATGTCCCTCTATGTCTTAAGCTTCTAATGAGATCAAATTCATACATTTTGGTCCTATATCATGCAAGTTATGATAACAGAACATAACTCTCAATTTCAAGCTAAATTTCAAGGCTCTTAACGATAGAATTAGAATTCTACTTTTCAAAAAAGTTGTAGAAATATGTCTCTTGTTTAATATAAATTAAAAATCATCCCATTTGGATGTCTACAATTCACCATATGGCCACAATATAGATGTATATTCAGTAAAACACTGCATATAACATACTTCAGCACACCTTTAACTTTATTTTCGTCCTTGTTCATCTCTTTTGCTTAGACTATCATTTCTAATTTATACTCTCACATCTCTACTCCCCTTTCAGTTCAACATAACACAACAAATCAAAACTTGAGTTTAAAACACAAACATCAAAAATCCAATCCATACTCACGCATATGTCCATTTTCTGCACTATTTCACTTTCATTTTTTTGCATATTCAATTTTTTGCATTTTTTTCATTTCTTCCTCAAACTTTCATTTTAATTAATCTTCCTAGTCTCCATACATCACTATACAGCTATTTCTAAACTCTAACTTCATTTTAAACAATGAAAACTATTTACATACATAAACAGTGAAAATAGAGTATATATATAAATCAACTTGCATGAATTTCTGCACTCCTCTCATGCACATTTTTATTGATCTTTCAACTCCAAAAATTATTTCCACATTACCTTATAACATATTGATCATCAAAACCAAAAAAATCAACAAATCCACATTTTCATGCTATATTCATGGTAAACATAAAAAAATGTCTATTTTTCTTATGATTGTGAAATATCAACAAATCACCATTTTTATTTCATAATCCAACAAGCCTAAAGGATTAACAAGATACTTAATTGATAAAACTACAAAATCTTCAAAAACTCCAAGAATCCCTAACTCTCATGCACCCACATACATCATCTTGAAGGTGGTCTAGGTTAGGTTTTTCTTGAGGCAAAAGAAATAGATAACAAAGTTGGAGTAGCAAAAAGGTAGATGAAAGCAAGATATAACTCTGGTAAAGGTTTCGGTGAATCAAAAGTCAATGAAGGAAAAAGCTTGAAGAAGAAAGTTATGAAGAAGAGACTAAGTCAAGAAGTAACTTAGTCTTTCAAGTTTAAAAGAAACATGAAATGGGTCTTCGTCACATCACCATATAATAACTTAACCTAAGTGACACTTATCACTTACCTAACTTCTAAGACTTTAACTAGTTTTTCTAAAGAAACTAGTCTAGTTAGCTTTAACTTTACTCCAAATGTCTCTAAAAGTTTCAATATCATCTTCTTACAAATTCTAAAGTCATCTATAAAAGTCTTCAATATCATTGATTCTTATTTCTATTTCCATTTATCAATTCCAGTAATACCCCATATTTTTGGAAAAAAAATTCCTGAAATTCTCCAAAAGTTCTAAATTACTAAATTCATTCTACAAATTAGTTTTTAACATATACAACCAACAATTCTAAAAAAAATCACATTCCACATATATAAATCAATTATACCCAAAAAATGCCAATGAATGCATGTAAAATTATTTTCATGTGTAAAAATTCAATATTCACATGTATGTGCATATTATGCATGAACATGAAATGCATTTTCTAATCTCTCAATAATCTCTCATATTTACTATTCTAGCCTTACATGGGTAACGGGATGTTACACTAAGTATGTTCTTAAATAAAGAAGCCTTAAAGACTATAATATTGTGGATATGCTTCTATAATATCTCATTAGAATATTGGATAACTATAGGTATGAGTTATCTTACAAGCACTTTTAGGAAATAACTAAGCATGGATGAAGAAATAGCTAATATAAAGAGAATAGGTTATGTAAGAATATGTGTTGAAGTTAATAGAAATACAAAACTCCTCAATAAATCAACTGTAGACCTAACATCAACCTCTAAAGTCTAGAAACCAAAACCTACTTTGCAAATTCACCAAAATTACCAATCTTCTCCTCCCAATCCCTTAACCAATGACTCCAACTCATCCCATTCATCAACTCTAACCCTAAAAATACTAGAGAAATCTTCCTCTGAAAGCCCATAAGTCACTCAAATAGCAAAAGTACTTCCTTTAAAACCTAAGGCTTCAAAACCCCTTCCCTAAGAGATCAAACCAAAAGACTCACTCGTACTTAAAGAATTAACTATTAGTAACTAAATCACTTTGACAATAGATGAAACCAACTAGGTCAAAGATCATAAACCAAACCACTCAAAGGATGCAGAAGTAGGGAAAAGAGAAGACAACTCTATATAGAATATTATAAGAAAATCAAGCAAGAAGCAAAAACCAAAGGCCTTATTATACCCTGCAATCCAACCATCATAGTATGGAACGCTAAGGCCTTAAATTTTCACAAAAAGAAGTTTGCCATGAAATACTTTATGAATGAAAAATATTCACTTATAATAGGCCTGATGGAAAATTAAATCAAGGAAGTAGCTTTGAAGAGTATTATGGTCTCTTGGTAACTATTTAGATGTTCTTACAAACCATTCACACCATTTATATGTTCTCCTGCATTTATAATGGCAAGTAAAGGAACTTCTTTATCAGATCTTATGAGATATGAGTCTAGTAAGACCTTTTATGGTCTGTTAAAGTTTGATTTGGGATTGTTTAATTTAGTCTTGATCTCTAGTTCTTAGTAAGTCAGATAAGTCGATTAACTATAGTTCTAATATATTCCAATACTTGATAGTAGTTGTTAGAACACCATATATTAATTGTGATTTCTTTAATTCTTCAATTTTTATAAGCTTATCTCATCTATGTCTCTACCTAACTCTTACTCTATTATGTCCATATGCTTCTATGGCATAATCTGCAATTGAAGATGACTTTTGAGTATGATATCCTGGTCATTGCGATATCATTTTCTCTCTTTCAAATATTCTTGTTCTTTATTTTTTCTTCTTTGATTGTCTTCTATTTGGTTCGTTAATTTCCCTCTTTTGATTCTTTAGTTCTTCATTTACATGCCTCGACTGGTGTTGTAATTTACTTGGGTAGGTCATTTTCCATATAGTTTTATACTTGATTATGATGTTTCTCTTTCTTGTTTATTGCTTGTTTTATGTTTAACTCAAATTCCTAATTCTATTGATCGAGAATAATTGACTCACTTAGTCGATATTCATCTTCTTCTAATTTCAATACTACATCTGGTGTGTAGTTTCTTTACTGACATGCATTCCTTGTTTCCTTGTATAATCTTAAGGAAGATGGCATGACTACCATTTTTCTGATTTTTTGCTTTCCTACCATTCCTTTCCGTACATATTTTTACATTAGCATTATTGAACCCATTTTCAGCGTTCATACACCTTGAGTGTTGAGATTTATTTTATATCTTTAAATCCATTCCATCATGTCCTCCAAATTATGAGGAATATTGTATATAATTCTCATAAAAATAAGATGTTGTCTATAGGTTTCTGTTATGAAAGCCATAGGATGCAAGTGCTTTCTTATATCTAAGTTAATCTATCTAGAGTAAGGAGTTTGTTTTGTTTGTTTAGCCATAAGAAGAAGGAGTGTTTAGGGATTTGTTGTTTGACCTATACCATTGTTTGCAATTTGAATTCTTGGTGCTATAATGTGAGCATGTTGTAGCAAGATGCTACACTAAATTTCTTGGATATGTCTCTGAGCCAAATAATTGTGGCTGGTTTAGTTTGGTCAAGTAGGTAGGAGGGGAAGAAAGTTTGTTAGCCCTCTTGAATGGACCCACCATTGGTTGTCCCATATAACTATAAATACCTTAGAGTTAAGAGGGAAAATATATGGAAGAAGGTTAAAATTAGGAAGAATTCATAAAGGACTAGGGTCAGTCCAGTTATTAAACCAAAAATCGATTTGCTCTCCATTCCTAGTTAGTTGTCTCATCTATTTCCCTATTGGCTTTCTAAGGTTTAGGATGATTCTAGTGAATATAAGAAGAGTTTGGCAGGGGTATTATTCTCTAAAGTTGGAATTTTTTTATATAGTTTTTATGCATCCATTTTTCCCATTATCCTTCTTTGTTGTTAATCAAACT
The DNA here is from genome assembly GCA_027563915.1 of Erythroxylum rotundifolium. Taxonomy (NCBI): domain Eukaryota; kingdom Viridiplantae; phylum Streptophyta; class Magnoliopsida; order Malpighiales; family Erythroxylaceae; genus Erythroxylum; species Erythroxylum rotundifolium. The sequence continues at coordinate 6,675 of JAOSBO010030024.1, read as the reverse complement.
CCATATTCTTTTGGCTATTAAGGTTTTATTGAAGACTCTAATAGTATTGATCCCTAGCCCTCTTTATTTTTTGAAAGACAAATGTTTTTCCATTTGACCATAGGCATCCCTGTACTAATACCCTCTCCATTCTATAAGAAGTTTTGTAAAACCCTTTCAATCTCTTTGATAATTTTTATTGGAATCATGAAATTTGAGCTCTAGTATATATACATGGAATCTACAATTGAATTCATCAACTGAACCCCTCCCCCTATAAGGTAAGTGTCTTGAAGTCCAACTTTTGGTTCTCCTTAAGATTGCATCAAAAATTGCTTTACAATCTTTATAGATTATATTTGATGAGAGATTGGAAGTCTTAGATAATTGAGAGGAGCTTTATAAAGTTGAAGGCCTGAGGCAATTGTGAGAGTTTGCCTTAGTAAGGTAGTGGTTAAGGAGATGAATATTTGACTCTTAATTTTATTTACTACCTAGCCATAAATTTTTTCAAATTGGTATAGGCTATCCATTAGTAGAAGAATTGAGTTTTTATCTACTCCATATAAAAGGAGGATTGTGTCACATGTAATTATCCTAAATATTTTCTTAATTCATCAGCCATTCCCTTCTTTAATGTCCAATATATATATATATATATATTTATTTATTTATTTATTTATCTGTGTGTGTCTGCATATGCGTGTGTGTGTGTGTGCGTGTGTGTGTGTGTGTGTGTGTGTGTGTGTGTGTATCTTAATTGAGAAGTATTATGCCTTAATAATGCTTGAGATTTAACTAAATTGATGTTAATTAGTGAGGTAAAAATTTACATATTTAGTACAAACACTTCATATTTAAAAATGGATATTTAACATGTGCATATATAAGACTAAATATATGTAAGAAGATTATGATAAAATTAAGGTTGATTTTGATATCATATTAAATTATTTTTATTCCATACTTAATACTAAATTACATTTTATCTTAATTAGAATTTCTAGGCTTGGCAAGTTGTTTACTATATATATCCATGCAAATATGTTTTTTTATTGTGAATATGTATAAAACTTTTTCATATTCTTTTATGGTATTAGAGCAACAACTATAATTAGAAAGAGATCTGCATATATATACCCTTGTAAGATGAGCAAGACAGGTCAACTAAAATAGGTGATGGATTGATAATCCATAAGTGATTGTCACATCATGTTTACTCAATGGAGAAAACTACATGACGTAAGAGAAGACCATTATTATGAATTCAAAGCTAAGAACAAGTTTGGTTTTCATCAATGGCATTTTGATGAAACATGTGGTGGACGCACTAGAAAATGGCAATAGAGAGGCTTGCAACTCGATATTGATATCATGGATTTTCAGTTTAATCGTAAAATCCATCTACCTAAGTGTGGCATACATGGAAACCGTGAAAGAAGTATGGGATGATCTAAAGGAACGATTTTCCATTGAAAATGCGTCACACATTCATGAACTTAAAAACTAGATCTTCTTACTCTAATAACAATGCATATTTATAATAACATATTACACAAAATTGAAGGGAATGAAAAATGAACTGAGTAGTTATTCCAATATTCCCATTTATACCTATGTTGTAGTGTAGGATTTAGCAAAGAACGAGAGGAGGAGAAGCTCCATAAATTTTTAATAGGCCTAGATGATGTAGTATTTAGGATGATCTGTTCCAAAATCCTCAAAATCGATCCTTTGCTATCGTTGAGCAGAGTTTACATCACAATCACTCGTGCAGAACAACATAGGTCAATTGAGTGGGGATAAGATGAACGTGTGGAGGCAGTGGCCTTAGTGGCATAAGAGTATTCCTCAGGATATGTAGCGGTTTAATGAAGACAATAGATTTTGAGTCAATCATGAAAAATCAAGAAGTGAAGTTTTTATTATTGAATTTATAAATTATCCTTCTGGTTGGCTAAAGTGTAGATGAGGATAAGGCAAGCCAAGTAATAACGTGGTTAAGGTCAACCAAGCTGAAATCCAAGACAAGGTCCTATATCAACCAATAATGAGGAGCAACCATTAATAATAGTCAGTGAAAGCGCCATACTATATAGGTCTATTAATAGATCAATTTTAGTGACTACTAAATCCTTTGGATTGACCCAATAATAATATATGAGAAGTTTTCTAATAAGTTTTGAGACCAGATAACCTATTCTCATTATTTTATGCCTACTTTATGTTGAATACATTTTCTCATTAAAATGAGTGGCATTTTCCCTTAATTTTTACATACACTAGTCATTAGGTTTTATACATAATTTCCTTGTTAAATTGTTTAGTTTATCTGAATCTACATTTATATTGGTTCATGTTTAATTTGTAGGAAATACACTTGACTTTAGTTGAAAAAGACCAAAGTGATGGTTAAATGAAGGAAGTCCAACCCAGCAGTCCAGTAAAATGAATCTAATTGACAGTGCAGTAGGAAACACAAAAGAAAAGAAGTAGCCAAGGAGAAGTCCAAAATGCAATCAGGATAGAGGTAAAACGCAGCAACCAGGGACAGTAAAAATTGCAAAGGCAAAAAGGAGAAAATGCAGTCGGTGTGTGCTAGGTTTTGAATGGGGTGAGAAACTAATTTCTGACATATGGCTACAGTGGAGGTGGACCACCAAGCAGACACGCGCAGCCAAGGAGAATGAAGCAAGCACCGAAGACGCTCCATGCAGTGACGCATAACAGGGGAGGCGGCAGCTCCAGCAAATGTACCCGCGAACCACTCCAAAGGCTCTCGAACCATGCAGATGGTCGACACACCACAAACGTAATGCACGCACGCAGCTGGGCCAGGAACGCAAGGACAGACGCGAGACATGCACACCACCCAGCCAAAAACGGAGAGAGGGAGATCCCAAAAACCCATTCATCCTCTGTTTATTATCTGATGTCTCTTATGTTGCTTGGTGACTATGATTTATGTGTTTTCCATCTTATCATAAGTGAATAGTTTCCTTGAAGCTTCAAGGTTGGGGCTTAAGCTTTTAGTTAATTTTATGTGGAATGAATCTTAGTTGATTTATAAGTATGGGTTACATGGTTTTGATTTCTCTATTTTGAAATTGATTTTGCTGGTATTGTGTTTGGCCAACCATTACTTGACATTGGTTGTTAATTGAAGAATCGATAGGTGAAAATTGATAACGAAACTCCAAACTAAGGAACTTATAAATTTCTTATTTAGATATAGACTGAATTTATAAGAGAAAACCAGGTTAGCAAAGAACTTAATGGGATATGCTTGATTGCTAGGCTACGATAGTAGATTAGGATTATTGTATAATACTCCTTTGATACCTTGAAAAAGGTTCTAAGAGAATTTAGGCTCAACCTTCTATCATCCAGAATTCGTCTCATAAATCGATCCAGGTAAAGTCCATAGAAAGTGCTAAAAGTGGAACCTTCCTTGAAGGTTATCACATTCCATTTGGATTAATCCCTAGAGACATTCGTATCTTTGTTTAGCATTGGTTTTATTATTTTTGATAGTTAAAATCCTTAATTTAATTCCCCATTTTTACACAGCTGATTAGTCCAATTGATTAATTAATCCAAGCCTAATACTTGCGCAATTACTCCCTGTGGAATGATATTATTACTATAGTACTTAAGACCTGTGAACTTGAGGAGATTCATCACTTTGTTTAATAAAAATCTATTCATTTAACAAATTAGATCCATAAAAATTAGATGGATGAGATTAATTGAGAATAGGGGAATAGATTATTTAGAAATAGAAGATTTGTTTCGTAAGTTTTATAAAACCCCAATTTGGATACTTGAGAATGAAGCATCTAGTCATATGTTGAGATAATTAGAAGTATTATATAACATTGAGGATACAGTAGTTATACAGGTTGTCTTGCATAATGGGACAAAAATGATTACAATCATTTTAATCCATGGACAAATCATTAATGATTTTATATATGTCCTTAATTTATATTTTATTTTGATTTATATATGTGTGTTTTTATGTATGTGTGTGTGTGAACTGATAAATGATTTAAATAGAAAAATTTATTAACAAGCCTTGTATACAGGACTATACCTTAAGGACAAGATTAAAGTGGTCAAATGGTCGACAAAATCGACTAGTGCACAGAGTCGTTCCCAGCACTTACATATCAAGTATTCCAAGGTCGTATCCCACAAGGACTAAATTACTCACTACTAAATTAATCCTAATTACTTGAACAAAAATGACAAGAAAATTTAAAGATGATTGGATTTGAGTGAACAATCAATTGTGAAAACTATGAATAAGCAAACAAGGAAAATTTTGATGATTGAGAGTTAGGGCTTCAGAATTCACCAATTTAAGGAATTGATCAACAATTTATGGAATTGATTGAATGACAAGTTATAATAATAGCTACACAATTTCACTTATATTCTCTCTCAAGACATACAAGAATACCCAACTAGTCGATTACCATTTCTTAATGTGAAACCTAACTAATCAAATTCATTAAGAATAAGCAACCCTAAGTTATCACATTAGTTTAGGATATCTCTATCTCTAAATCTAATGTGTTTATCTTCCTAATGTACAAATCACATTTTACCTCTCAGTCCAACACATGATTCCTAAGATTGCATCCATGGTGATAAAGCATAGAAACAACAACGAAGCTCAAGAAAGATAAATATAACTCAAGAACTTTCATTTAACACCAATCAATCCATAAAGCATCCATCAATCCGCAAATTAGGCTACTTCCCTAACCCTAAATGGGGTTTAGTTCCAGAACATACTAACAGAATCAGAACAGATAGAAGCAAGCAACATTCACGACAGTGTAGAGAGAAAGTTAAAAAAACACAAAACAAGCTTGCTTCTCTCTCCCTTCTTCCTCTTCTTTTCCTATATTGTCGTGCCTCCACTCTCTCTGCCTTGCCTTTAGTGCCAGAACCCCTCTTTAGGTCTTTAAAATGAATATATATAGTGTCTTGGGTTCAAAAAAAACCTAGTCTTTATTAAACAGGGGAATAAAAATCATATCTGTGCGGTCAATGTCTGTTAGGCAGACATGATGTCCGCTAAGCAGACAGTTACGGGTCTCTAGAGCATTTTGGATAGTAAGTGTTCATTAAATGGACATGATGTCTGTTAAGCAGACACTTACGGGTCTGTTAACCATCTTTCTCCGTTGATGTTCATTTGAAGGGACTTTATGTCCGTTAGGCGGACATACACTAAACATCTTCAGGAACGTGCCCTTTTTGACTCTTCAGAAAGTCAAATCTCTCTTTAGGGTTTTCATGAAGGTTGTAGAGCTCAGAGTCCTCTTCAAAATTGTACTTGAACGAATCCAATCTAACCTCTCCAATGAAGTTATGTAATTTGCCCCAAAATCTCTCCAATTGTAACTATTAAGCAATAAAGTTGAAATGTGAGAATTAACCAATTAAAGTGCATAATTCATATGAAGATAAGTCAAATTAGCTCCAATTCATCCCAAAATCATATATAAATGATTTAACTTATCATCAAACTATGAGGGAGGTCTATTGTTATAAACCTATAAAGTCACTCAAAGTAATAAAGATAAATAGTGTAAACCCCTTCACATTGTGACTTTGATGGATCAGATTCTAGTCAAATTAGAGTTTACAACTTATTGTTGGAATTAGTAGTATTAAGTCAAAAAATAAAGGGGCTTGTGATAGTTTTTATTAAGTGAAACACAACCAATTGTTTTGATGGGCTACCTTTGCAGGAAGAAGAATTGGAAATTGCATCACCGTGAAAAAAATGTTTCTTTTCTTCCTAAGATGTTTTGTTCCATGAAGATGAATTTTTTTTTGTATAAGATATTAATAAGTTAGACAGATAACAAAAGATACACATGTTTCTTAGGGACATTCATTTAATGAGGTTCAAATTTATGACCATAAAGTTGTTGAACCTTAACCTTGAGATGGGCAGAATGGCAGTATATAAGGGGTTAAAATCTTTTGTTCCTATTATTTTGTTCCACCCATATCCCACCTCCAATACCATGCTGATAAGTCAAATTATTTATATATGATTTTGGGATAAATTGGAGCTAATTTGACTTATCTTCATGTGAATCATGCAATTTAAATAGTTAATTGTCACATTTCAACTTTATTGCCCATTAGGTACAATTGGAGAGATTTTGGGGCAAATCACATAACTTTTATTGGAGATGTCGGATTAGAATCATTCAAGTATGATTTCGAACAGGACTCCAAGCTCTACAACCTTCATGAAGAACCCAAAGAGAGATTTGACTTGTTGAAGAGTCAAAAAGGGCACGTTTTTTAAGATGTTCAGTGTATGTCCGCCTAACGGACCTAAAGTCCCTTAAAACGGACATCAGTGGAGAAAAGTTTTTAACAGACCCGTAGCTGTCCGCTTAACGGACAGCTACAGCGCAGATACGATGTTTATTCCCTTGTTTCACGAAAACTAGGTTTCTTTGACCCCAATACACTATATATACTCGTTTTAAAGACGAAAATTGGGGGATCTGGCATTGAAAGCAAGACAAAACAGTGGAGGCACAAAAAGAGAGGAAAGAAGAGGAAGAAAGGGAGGAGAAGCAGCCATTTTTGTGTCTATTTGAACTTTCTCTCTCTATTGCATTTAATGTCATTTGTTTCTCTCTGTTCTGGTTTTGC
>JAOSBO010030001.1:0-11569 GCA_027563915.1 Erythroxylum rotundifolium | reverse complement strand
ATTGCTCATTAGTCTTAGTTTTTGTTTGGGGAATTAGAAAAGGCATTAACACTCAACTTTTATATGTTAGTCTGGCATGAACATTGTTAAAGGTCTTTATTTTTCTGCAGTTGAGCCTATAAAGTATCTATACATCTTAAATCTCCTTTTCCCTACATCATCAGAAACAGTCAAAGATCCTGAGGTGTTGTTATAAGATTTTAGTTTAATCACCTACTCGTAAAACACATATTACTCATAGTCTTACCTCTCTGCCAATTAAATTGCTTGATGCTTTTCAATGTTAAGCTCTTGAATACGCCTCATGGTGTAGGGACCTACTGTAAGTCCAGTTTTCTGCAAACATGATGGGAAAGTTTCACCAAAATATTATGTTATAGCCATTTGTGCTCCAAAAAGGGCTCTATACAGATCTGTACAACAACAGAGAGCAGTGAGCCCTAAATTTTGTCTTCCATGTCCCTTTTTCCTCTTAAAACATGAAAGGAGCTCCCTTCATTTCATTTATGTTCATGCTATACTTCCAATGTCTAAATTATAACGCCCCAACATAAATACTTAGACGTAAAATATGTATTGAGATTTTTTATATGTTTTCTCAGATTTAAGAATGTGATGTGAGGGGAATTGATGAAATTAGTAAAAGCGTCCTGGATGCAACCCATGAGATTCTTGAAAGGTTGAAAGCAAATTTGAGAACAGTTGGTTAGTTCACGGTACGCTTGTTACTATGCCTTGTCCATCCTTTTCTTTTCCTCTTTAAGTTTCTATAGTCATAATACTTTCATTCCAAGTGAATGCAAACATGAGAGGAACTTCTACCAAGGAAGTTGTTGGGCGAGTTCTAAGTTAGCCTTCCTTATCTAGATTACAAGTGAGGTTTGAGATGATATATTTTCTCATTTGTCTCATTTTTTGTTTGGTAAATTAGAAAAGGCATTTACACTAAACTTTTATATGTCATCCTGGCATGAACATTGTTAAAGGCCCTTATTTTTCTGTACTTGAGCCCATAAATTATTTATACATCTAAAATCTTCTTTTCTCTACATCATCAAAAACAACCAAAGACCCTGAGATGTTGCTATAAGATTTTGGTTTAATCACCTTCTCGTAAAACACATATTACTGAGAGTCTTACCTCTCTGCCAATTAAATTGCTCGATTCTTTTCAATGTTAAGCTCTTGAATACGCCTCATAGTGTAGGGACCTATTATAAGTCAAGTTTTCTGCAATCGTGAAGGGAAAGTTTCACCAGAATATTATGTCATAGTCATTTATGTTCCAAAAAAGGCTCTCTACAAATCTACACAATAACTGAGAGCGGTGAGTCCTAAATTTTATCTTTTACATCCCCTTTTCCTCCCTACAAGTGAAAGAAGCTCCCTTCATTTCATTTTGGTTCATGTTATACTTCCAATGTCCAGAATGTAATGCCCTAACATCTACCCTGGAAGTATTATAGCACAACCTAAAGTGCATTAAAAAGTGAACATAATGAATTAAGAACATCTTAGCAAAAGATGTAAAGGGACCTATTGTAAAAGAGAAGGGTAAATGAATAATTTGTTGGCTTCGGCACGTATATACATACTTAAACACAAAATATGTATGGAAAATTATGATATGTTTGCTCGGATTTAAGAATGTGATGTGAAGGGAATTAATGAAACTAGCAAAGGCGTCTTGGATGCAACCCATGAGATTCTTGAAAGGTTGGAAGTACATTTGAGAACAGTTGATCGGTTTATGACACACTTATTATTATGTCCTGTGCATCCTTTTATGTTCCTCTTTGAGTTTCTACAATCTTAATTCTTTCATCCCAGGAGACTGCAAACATGAGAGGAAGTTCCACTGAGGAAGTTACTGAGCAAGTACTAAGTTAGCCTTCCTTGTCTGGATTGCAAGTAAGGTTTCAGACGACATATTTTCTCATTTGTCTCAGTTTTTATTTGGGGAATTAGAAAAGGCATTAACACTCAACTTTTATGTGTAAGTCTAGCATGAATACTACTAAAGGTTCTTATTTTTCTGCACTTGAGCCCATAAAATATCTATAAATCTAAAAGCTCCTTTTCTCTACATCGTCAGAAACAGCCAAAGACCCTGAGGTGTTGCTATAGGATTTTAGTTTAATCACCTACTCGTAAAATGCAAATTACTCTGAGTCTTACCTCTCTCCCAATTAAATTGCTTAATGCTTTTCAATGTGAAGCTCTTGAATACGCCTCATGGTGTAGGGACCTACTGTAAGTCCATTTTTCTACAAACGTGATGGGAACGTTTCACCATATTATTATGTCATAGCCATTTGTGTTCCAAAAAAGGCTCTATACAAATTTGTACAATAACTAAGATGGTGAGTCCTAAATTTTGACTTCCAAATCCCCTTTTCCTCTCAAGATGTGAAAGGAGCTCCCTTCATTTGTTTTTTGTTCATGTTATACATCCAATGTCCCGATTGTAACGCCCCAACATATACCCTGGAAGTATTATAACAAGCCTAGGGTCTATTAAAAAGTAAACATAATGAATTACAGGTGAGGTTTGAGATGGCCTATTTTCTTATTTGTCTCAGTTTTTGTTTGCGGAATTAGAATAGGCATTAACACTCAACTTTTATTTGCAAGTCTGGCATAAACACTATTAAAGGTCCTTATTTTTCTGCACTTGAGCCCATGAAGTATCTATACATCTAAAATCTCCATTTCTCTACATCATCATAAACAGCCAATGACACTGAGGTGTTGCTATAGGATTTAAGTTTAATCACCTTCTCATAAAACTCATATTACTGAGAGTCTTACCTCTCTACTAATTAAATTGCTTGATGCTTTTCAATGTTAAGCTCTTAAATACGTCGTATGATGCAGGGACCGACTATAAGTCTAGTTTTCTGCAAACGTGATGGGAAAGTTTCACTAGATTATTATGCCACAATCATTTGTGCTCCTAAAAACGCTCTATACAAATATGTATAATCACTGAGAGCGGTGAGTCCTAAATTTTGTCTTCCACATCCCCTTTTCCTCTTAAGACGTGAAAGGAGCTCTCTTCATTTCATTTTTGTTCATATTATACTTACAATGTCCAGATTGTAACGCTCCAACATATACCCTAGAAGTATTATAGCATGCCTAGGGTACATTAAAAGTTAACATAATTAATTAAGTACATCTTAGTAAGAGATGCAAAGGTATCTATTGTAAAAGACAAGGGCAAATGTATAACTTGTTTGTTTCAGCATGGACATACATACTTAGACGTGAAATATGTATAGAAATTTTTGATATGTTTGCTCAGATTTAAGAATGTGATGTGAGGGGAATTGATGAAACTAGCAAAGGCATCTTGGATCCAACCCATGAGATTCTTGAAAGGTTGGAAAAACATTTGAGAACAGTTGATCAGTTCACAGTATGCCTATTACTATGCCCTGTCCATCCTTTTCTTTTGCTCTTTGAGTTTCTACAGCCATAATACTTTCATTCCAATTGACTGCAAACATGAGAGGAAGTTCTGCTAAGGAAGTTATTGAGCGAGTAATAAATCAGCCTTCCTTCTATTGAATACACCTCAAGTTGTAAGTCTAGTTTTTTCAAAACGTGATTGAAAAGTTTCACCAAATTATTATGCCATAGTAATTTGTGTTCCAAAAAAGGTTCTATAAAAATATGTACAACAACTGAGAGATGCGAGTCCTAAATTTTGTCTTCCACATCCCCCTTTCCTATTAAGACATGAATTGAGCTCCCTTTATTTCATTTCTGTTCATCTTATGCTTCCAATGTCGAGATTGTAACGCCCCAACATATACCCTCGATGTATTATAGCATGCCTAGGATGCATTAAAAAGGAAACATAATAAATTAAGTACATCTTAGTAGTAGATGTAAAGGTACCTAATGTAAAAGACAAGGGTAAATGGATAGTTTGTTTACTTCGGCATGGACAAACATTCTAAGACATGAAATATGTATGGAAATTTTTGATATGTTTGCTCGGATTTAAGAATGTGATGTGAAGGGAATTGATGAAACAAGCAAAGCATCGTGGATTCAACCCATGAGATTCTTGAAAGGCTGGAAGCACACTTGAGAACAGTTGGTCAATTCACGGTATGCTTATTACTATGCCATGTCCATCCTTTTCTTTTCCTTTATGAGTTTTACAGTCCTAATACTTTCATTCTAGGTGGCTGCAAACATGAAAGGAAGTTCTGCCCAGGAAGTTGTTGAGCGAGTACGAAGTCAACCTTCCTTTTTTGGATTACAAGTGAGGTTTGAGATAACATAATTGCTCATTAGTCTCAGATTTTGTTTAGGGACTTAGAAAAAGGCATTAAAACTCAACTTTTATTTGTAAGTCTGGCACGAACACAGTTAAAGATCCTTATTTTTCTACACTTGAGCCCATAAAGTATCTATACATCTAAAATCTCCCTTTGTCTACATCATCTAAAACAGCCAAAGAATCTGAGGTGTTGCTATAGGATTTTAGTTTAATAACTTACTCGTTAAGCACAGATTACTGAGAGTCTTACCTCTTGCCAATTAAATTGCTTGATGCTTTTCAGTGTTAAGCTCTTGAATACGCCTCATGGCGCAGGGAATTGTAGTAAGTCTAGGTTTCTGCAAATGTGATGGGAAAGTTTCACCAGATTATTATACTATAGTCATTTGAGTTCCAAAAACGTCTCTATACAAATTTGTACAATAACTGATAGTGGTGAGTCCTAAATTTTGTCTTCCACATCCCCTTTTCCTCTAAAGATGTGAAAGGAGCTCCCTTTATTTCAATTCTATTCATGTTATACTTCTAATGTCTAGATTATAAGGCCCCAACATATACCCTAGAAGTATTATAGCATGCCTAGGGTGCATTAAAAAGTGAACATAATGAATTAAGTACATCTTAGTAAGAGATGCAAAGGTATCTAATGTAAAAGACAAGGGTAAATGGATAGTTTGTTTACTTCGTTATGGACATACATACTAAGACATGAAATATGCATGGAAATTTTTGATATATTTGGTCGGATTTAAGAATGTGATATGAAGGCAATTGATGAAACAAACAAAGCATCCTGGATGCAACCCATGAGATTCTTGAAAGGTCGGAAGCATATTTGAGAATAGTTAGTCAGTTCACGGTACGCTTATCACTATGCCCTGTCCATCCTTTTCTTTTCCTTTATGAGTTTTACAGTCCTAATGCTTTCATTCTAGGTGGCTGCAAACATGAGAGGAAGTTCTGCCCAGGAAGTTGTTAAGCGAGTACTAAGTGAACCTTCCTTTTTTGGATTACGGGTGAGGTTTGAGATGACATAATTGCTCATTAGTCTCAGATTTTGTTTAGGGAATTAGAAAAGACATTAAAACTCTACTTTTATTTGTAAGTCTGGCATGAACACAGTTAAAGATGCTTATTTTCTACACTTGAGCCCATAAAGTATCTGTACATCTAAAATTTCCTTTTGTCTATATCATCCGAAACAGCTAAAGAACCTGAGGTGTTGCTATAGGATTTTAGATTAATAACTTACTTGTTATGCACAGATTACTGAGAGTCTTACCTCCTGCCAATTAATTTGCTTGATGCTTTTCAATGTTATGCTCTTGAATACGCCTCATGGTGCAGGAAATTGTAGTAAGTCCAGGTTTCTACAAACATGATGAGAAAATTTCACCAGATTGTTATGCTGCAGTCATTTGAGTTCCAAAAATATCTCTATACAAATCTATGCAACAACTGATAGTGATGAGTCCCAAATTTTGTCTTCCACATCCCCTTTTCCTCTCAAGATGTGAAAGGATCTCCTTTCATTTCATTTCTATTCATGTTGTACTTCTAATGTCCAGATTGTAAGGCACCAACATATACCCTGAAAGTATTATAGCATGCCTTGGGTGCATTAAAAAGTGAACATGATGAATTAAGTACATCTAAGAAAGAGATGTAAGGGTGCCTAATGTAAAAGACAAGGGTAAATGGATAGTTTGTTCGCTCTGGCATGGACATACATACTAAGACATGAAATATGTATAGAAAATTTTGATATGTTTGCTCGAATTTAAGAATGAGATGTGAAGGGAATTGATGAAACCAGCAAAGCATCCTGTATGCAACTCATGAGATTCTTGAAATGATGGAAGCACACTTGAGAATAGTTGGTCAATTCAAGGTACGCTTATTACTATGCCCTGTCCATCGTTTTCTTTTCATTAATGAGTTTTACAGTCCTAATACTTTTATTCTAGGTGGTTGCAAACATGAGAGGAAGTTCTGCCCAGGAAGTTGTTGAGCAAGTACTAAGTCAACCTTTGTTTTTTGGATTAAGGGTGAGGTTTGAGATGACATAATTGCTCATTAGTCTCATATTCTGTTTAGCGAATTAGAAAAGGCATTAAAACTTAACTTTTATTTGTAAGTCTAGCATGAACACAGATAAAGATCCTTATTTTTCTACACTTGAACCCATAAAGTATCTATACATCTAAAATCTCCTTTTCTCTACATCTTCTGAAACAACCAAAGAACTTGAGGTGTTGCTATAGGATTTTAGTTTAATAACTTACTCGTTAAGCACAAATTACTGAGAGTCTTACCTCCTGCAAATTAAATTGCTTGATGCTTTTCAATGTTAAGCTCTTGAATATGCCTCATGGTGCAAGGAATTGTAGTAAGTCCAGGTTTCTGCAAACGTGAAGAGAAAGTTTCACCAGATTATTATGCTATAGTCATTTGAGTTCCAAAAACTTCTCTATACAAATCTATGCAACAACTGATAGCGGTGAGTCCTAAATTTTGTCTTCCACATCCCTTTTTCCTCTCAAGATGTGAAAGGAGCTCCCTTCATTTCATTTCTATTCATGTTGTACTTCCAATGTCCAGATTGTAAAGCCCCAACATATACCCTGGAAGTATTATAGCATGCCTAGGGTGCATTAAAAAGTGAACATAATGATTTAAGTACATCTTAGTAAGAGATGTAAAGGTACCTAATGTAAAAGACAAAGGTAAATGGATAGTTTGTTTCCTTCGGCATGGACATACATACTAAGACATGAAATATGTATGAAAATTTTTTATTTGTTTGCTTGGATTTAAGAATGTGATGTGAAGGGAATTGATGAAACAAGCAAAGCATCATCGATGCAACCCATGAGATTCTTGAAAGGTTGGAAGCACATTTAAGAACAGTTGGTCAGTTCTCGGTATGCTTATTACTATGCCCTGTCCATCCTTTTCTTTTCCTTTATGAGTTTTACAGTCCTAATACTTCCATTCCAGATGGTTGCAAACATGAGAGGAAGTTCTGCCCAGGAAGTTGTTGAGCAAGTAATAAGTCAACCTTCCTTTTTTGGATTACAAGTGAGGTTTGAGATGACATAATTGCTTCATTAGTCTTAGTTTTTGTTTAGGGAATTAGAAAAGGCATTAAAACTCAACTTTTATTTGTAAGTCTGGCATGAACACAGTTAAAGATCCTACACAGTTAAAGATCCTTATTTTTCTACACTTGAGCCCATATAGTATCTATACATCTAAAAACTCCTTTTCTCTACATCATTTGAAATAGTCAAAGAACCTGAGGTGTTGTTATAGGATTTTAGTTTAATAACTTAGTCGTTAAGCACAGATTACTGAGAGTCTTACCTCCTGCCAATTAAATTGCTTGATGCTTTTCAAAGCTAAGCTCTTGAATACACCTCATGGTGCAGGGAATTGTAGTAAGTCCAGGTTTCTGCAAACGTGATGGGAAAGTTTCACCAGATTATTATGCTATAGTTATTTGAGTTCCAAAAATGTCTTTATACAAATCTGTGCAACAACTGATAGCAGTGAGTCCTAAATTTTGTCTTCCACATTCCCTTTTCCTCTCAAGATGTGAAAGGAGCTCCCTTCATTTCATTTCTATTCATGTTATACTTCCAATTTCCATATTGTAATGCCCCAACATATACTCTGGAAGTATTATAGCATGCTTAGGATGCATTAAAAATTGAACATAATGAATTAAGTACATCTTAGAAAGAGATGTAAAGGTGCCTAATGTAAAAGACAAGGGTAAATGGATCATTTGTTCGCTTAGGCATGGACATACACACTTAGACCTTAAATATGTGTGGAAATTTTTGATATGTTGGTTCGGATTTAAGAATGTGATGTGAGAGGAATTGATGAAACAAGCAAAGGCATCCTGGGTTGATGAAAAAAGCGAAGGCGTCTTGGATGCAACCCATGAGAGTCTTGAAAGGTTGGAATCACTTTTGAGAACAGTTGGTTAGTTCAAGGTACGCTTATTACTATGCCCTGTCCATCCTTTTCTTTTTCTCTTTGAGTTTCTACAGTCCTAATACTTTCATTCCAAGTGTCTGCAAGCATAAAAGGAAGTTCTGCCGAGGAAGTTGCTGAGTGAGTACTAAGTTAACCTTCCTTGTCTGGATTATAGGTGAGGTTTGAGATGACATATTTTCTCATTTGTCTCAGTTTTTGTTTGGGGAATTAGAAAAGGCATTAAAACTCAACTTTTATTTGTAAGTCTGGTATGAACACAGTTAAAGATCCTTATTTTTCTACACTTGAGCCCATAAAGTATCTATACATCTAAAATCTCCTTTTCTCTACATCATCTGAAATAACCAAAGAACCTGAGATGTTGCTATAAGATTTTAGTTTAATAATTTACTCGTTAAACACAGATTACTGAGTGTCTTACCTGTCTGCCAATTAAATTGCTTGATGCTTTTCAATGTTAAGCTCTTGAATATGCCTCATGGGCCAGGGAATTACTGCAAGTCCAGGTTTCTGCAAACGTGATGGGAAAGTTTCATCAGATTTTTGTGCTATAGTCATTTGAGTTCCAAAAATGTCTCTATACAAATTTGTACAACAACTGAGAGTGGTGAGTCCTAAATTTTATCTTCCACATCCTCCTTTCCTCTCAAAACATGAAAGGAGCTCCCTTCATTTCATTTCTATTCATGTTATACTTCCAACGTCCAGATTATAACGCCCCAACATATACTCTGGAAGTATTATAGCATGCCTATGGTATATTAAAAAGTGAACATAATGAATTAAGTACATCTTAGAAAGAGATCTAAAGGTGCCTAATGTAAAAGACAAGGGTAAATGGATAATTTGTTCGCTTCGGCATGGACATACACACTTAGACCTGAAACATGTATGAAAATTTTTTATATGTTGGCTCGGATTTAAGAATGTGATGTGAACATAATGAAACAAGAAAAGGCGTCCTAGGTTGATGAAACAAGCAAAGGCGTCCTGGATGCAAACCATGAGAGTCTTGAAAGGTTGGAAGCACATTTGAGAACAGTTAGCTAGTTCTCGGTACACTTATTACTATGCCTTGTCCATCCTTTTCTTTTCTTCTTTGAATTTCTAGAGCCCTAATACTTTCATTCCAAGTGTCTGCAAACACGAAAGGAAGTTCTACCGAGGAAGTTCTGTCGAGGAAGTTACTGAGCGAGTACAAAGTCAGCCTTCCTTGTCTGGATTACAAGTGAGGTTTGAGATGACATATTGATACAATTCCAGATGAGCAAGAGGAGCCCAACGAGCAAGCAAATATCAATGCAAGTGCGGATCTAATAGTAGGATACAGCAAAGGGGAGGAAACCATTGAAGATGGCCTGGTTCCTTTAAGGCGTAGTACGAGAGTAAGGCACATACCAGCCAAGCTTAAGGACTAAAAGCAAAAGCACGTGAAAGAGTGAGGGGTAGTTATAGTGAGAGAATAGAATAACAGTTTGTACAGCTGTGTACAGCTGATAGCATGAGCATGAGCATGAGCATGCGAATATATTAGAACTTGTAAAGGATGGAAAAGGCAAGAAAGAAAAGTTAAAGAAATTAGTCTTCTCGCCCTTCTCCTGTTATTTCTAAATAGCCGCATATCACATATTTTCTCATTAGTCTCAGTCTTTGTTTGGGGAATTAGAAAAAGCATTAACATTCAACTTTTATATGTAAGTCTAGCATGAACATTGTTAAAGGACCTTATTTTTCTGCATTTGAGCCCATAAAGTATCTATACGTCTAAAATCTCCTTTTTTTTACATTGTTAGAAATAGCCAAAAACCTTTAAGTGTTGCTATAGGATTTTAGTTTAATCGCCTACTCATAAAACACATATTACTATGAGTTTTACCTCTCTGCCAATTAAATTGCTTTATGCTTTTCAACGTTAAGATCTTGAATATGCTTCATGGTGCAAGACCTACCGTAAGTCTAGTTTTCTACAAACGTGATGGGAAAGTTTCACCATATTATTATACCATAGCCATTTGTGTTCCAAAAAATGCTCTATACAAATCTGTACAACAGCTAAGAGCGGTGAGTCATAAACTTTGTCTTCCATATCCCCTTTTCCTCTCAAGACGTGAAAGGAGCTCCCTTCATTTCATTTCTGTTCATGTTTCCAATGTCCAGACATCTACATGCAAATTATTGTTATTTTACTCAGAGTTCCTTAAACTTACAAATAATGAGACAATGCAACTTTGAGTAGTTAAACTAAACTAACATCATTTTGAGAAGATGTTTGGGTCGTTGGTCCTTTCATGCTAGCTCTCCAGCCCAAGCTCATCTCCAAGTTAGGTTAACCTGAGTTTGGCCTATTGACTTCAGACTTGATAGGACCATTTATGTCATCCCTGTTTTTTCTTGTAATCCATATAAGGGATTACTTTTCGTTGATCCATTCCTCAAGAATCTACTATGGTTTTATGCAGATTGGAGGCACTGGAGTTCTCGTCTCCCCATTGACATATATCTTTCAAGAAGAGACTCCAAGATGACGCCAACTTTGCTCAAATCTCAGGCTTTAATTTTCTCCATTGCTCACTTCTCTTTAAACATTTAGTTTTCCGATCAACTCTTTAGATTGGATGACTTTTTGTGATCTAAATTGAATTTGTTTACTTTGTATCATCTCTTCTATTGTTGGACATTAAACTTAGGGTCAACCTTTTGAGAAAAGACGAAGTTTAGTTTATTGTTGTTATATAATGAACACAAATGTATGAAATAAATTTTTTATGTTAGTTTGAAACAATTTGTGTTATTCAAAGATGCTGATTTGTCAGTCTAAATTTTTCATTGAACCTTTATAACGAATTATGTGGTTTTAAATGGTCATAAAGCAGAGGTATTTAAGTGCTCAAAATATGGGGAAATGTGATATCAACCTCCTCTTAAAAACAAAATAAAAAGTGAATTTTTAATATTGTGAATTGTTAATTCTTTTATAAAAAGTATATTTAAAAATTATGGGGATTATTAATTTTAAGGAGTTTAATTTTTTTAGATTTTTTAATTTTAGTATCTGATTTAGGAATGTCAATAGGCCAGTTTTGGCCCAGCCTGTGGCCCGCTCGACCTTGGTCTGTGGCCTGTCGGGGCTAACTATGCCCTTCTGTGGGCTAGTTTTGTTATCTCTAATATAAGCTTTTAAAATTTCCAATTGAAAGACCAATCTTTTAAAACTATATCAGTTTAATTTAAGTTGTAACATTTGATAAAATATCATATCATTAA
>JAOSBO010029970.1:0-11571 GCA_027563915.1 Erythroxylum rotundifolium | reverse complement strand
ATTCTTTAATGCCTTATTCATGTTGAATTTCACTTTTTCATCTCCAAACCGTAGGATGAGATTGTCTTCATGGACATCTACTAAAGCTTTTCTGGTGTTCAAAAATGGTATACCAAGAACTAACAGAAAATGTTGATTATCTTAAAAGTCTAACACGACAAAATCCACATGAATTGTAAACTTGTCCACTTTTATAGGCATATCCTCCACCAAGCCTAAAGGTTTCTTTATCAATTATTCCATATAGGTGTTGGTTTCATATCTTGTAGCCCAATTTTTAAAAAATTTACAAAGGCATAAGGTTTATACTTACGCCTAAGTAGCATAAATATTTCGAAATCTCTAAATTACCAACTACACAAGGTATCATAAAGCTACTTAGATCTTTCATGGCTACTGTTTGGTCATCTTTTCAAGTCCACTTGTCATATAACATGTCTTTAAGGAACTTTGCATACTTGAGCCTACATTTCAACGCTACCGTAAAAGACAAGTAAATTTTCCATTTCTTTAGTTTTTCCACAAACTTAGTGAATGGTACATTCGTTCTTCCAAAGTCTTTGTGGGAACGGTATTTTTAGTGAGTAAGCTAGAGGAGAAGTATAGGGAGGGTCCTCATTCTTGTCTTCATCCTTTTTCTTTTTCTCTTGGTCTTCTACAAGGTAGGTCTTAACTTGTCTTTCTACTAGTCCTTCTAGCTCTATTCCACTCCTAAGTGTGATGGCCTTACATTGCTCTCTTAGATTTACTTCTATATTGCTCATAAAGTTTTCCACACTTCTCTTACAACATTCATTGAATGCTAACCTATTTGAATCTCTAGGTTGTAAATAGAAGAGGCATGATCTTCCATTACTTGCTCAAACTTCCCTTCCAATATCTTCTAGACCTCATCCATGCTTGTAAGCTTGTTTATTATTTTATCTAATTCCTTTCATTTGTTAAACATTATATATAAGTAATAACTTTAATCAACTTTCTATTATATAATATGATAAATGTATAATTAATTTAAAGAAAAAGATTAATAAAATTATTCTAGAATAATTGTCCAATGCATTGAACAAGAATAGAATAACCAAATGATAATTAAGGTTTATATGTAGAATCTTCTTAGAACCTTTTTATGCCTAAATTTATCTTATTTTAATGATTAATCTTAGTTTCTTGGATTAATAGAAATTTCAAAGTTATAGCCATATTCTTTCTCAAGACATACGACCTCTACCCTTAATTTTATTAATTGGAATCTCATTCTAACTAAAACAAATAATAATGCAAACTCATTCTATAAATTTCCTCGATTGATTTGTCTCTTACCTAGAAGATTTATTTTGTCCTATCTATAAAATTTTTTCAAATCTTTTATTCATGTTATGATTTATTCATACGTATGGTTTTCAATTCTTATGTATAAAATTTAAAAGTGAATAAAAAGACTAACATATTTTAATTTAATCATAATAAGTATCATAATTAATTAATAAGGAAAGTTATTTCTTTCACTAAACCAAAGAATCAATCCAAATAATATGTTCTAAGCTTCATCCTATCTAGATATATCCTAATTTAATTTATATTAAGATAAAGAAAACCAATGAAAACTAAGAAAGAACACAAAATAGAACTCATGTTCATAGATCTTAAAAATTTGGAATTCTCTACTTGAATCTTGATGGAATTCCCTTTTCTTACTTTTCAAATTTGCTTGCTTTTTATCCTAAAATTCTATAATTTGTCTTCCCAATGATGTGTTCCTATTGTATACAAAAGGTTGCCTTTTTTTAAATCCCAAAAGGTTGGATATCTCAAATAACACAATCCTATGTTGGTCCCGTGTCTTTAAAAACTGATATGTGCTTAATTATTGATACATTTAATCCATTAGACTTAGTGATTAAGGCCTTAAAATGTTTAAGATAATCACTTTAGTTCATATTGGATTATAGATATAATTTGGAAGCATAATAACTAAAATGAGCTGAAAGCTTATAATTGAGTCATCTTCTTAATATTCATACTCTATTGTCTTCATGGAGCAAGAAGAAGAAGAAGATTACAAGAAGAGGAGACAAGATAGAGTATAAAAATGGAGAATAAGGCATTGTGTCTCATAGCTAAGTAATTAAAATGTTATAGCCGTGAGCATTGTCTTAGGGCTATAACATGAATTGCATACACATGAGACATAAAAAATTAAATGAATTGTATGTAAGTGTAACATGTTACAACCATGAGACATTGCTCACGATTATTAACATTTTAATTGTTACAATCGTGAGACAATGCTCACGACTGTAACATGTTTACAATTGTAACAATTAAAATGTTAATAACCGTGAGTGGTTGTAACATGGGTTACAAGCATGTGAGACACCTCACGCTACCAAGAGAAGGCCACTTGTCTCATTTCCTTTAACCTAGCTTTTATTATAAAGAGAAGGAGATGTGTGACGACTAGGGGGCGGGGGAGTTTTTGGTCAAAAACCAAACAACCCTCATTGTTCTTCATTTTTGGTTGGTTCTTAACAATAATAAGGAGATTCTTGGTTGATTCTTGGAGAATGATGGAGACGATGGAGGGCTAACCTTCTCGACGTATGATCACACGTCATAATGCTAGTCAAGATAAAATAACTAGACTACTACTAGAGTAGTAGTAAGTCTAGGTTGATCCTATAGAGTGTGTGCAAAGTTTATGAAATGAAATTAATCGATGTTTAGGTTTAAGGGGTTTGGATTTTTGAAATAGGATAATAAAATAAACTAGACTAATAAAAACAAATTAAAGAAAACAAAATAACTACATACAATGCGTCATCGAACCTATTTTGTTATCCCTAATGATTATGAAATCGCTGCATATGAATTTTAATATAACAATTGTAGATTATATCGAAATTCTAGCAATGAGTTTACAAATAAATGATTTAATGATTGTATTAAAATTATCTTTTCACAATACTCATTTCAATAAACACAAGATAACATAATCAATTCCTAATGAGAGAAGAAACAACAAAAACAAAGAAACATACTTATCCCAAGTTATCGACGTTGATGTCACCTCCAAACTGGCATTAGGAACTTAGCCTTCGATGAGTCTCTCCAAAGAAAATGCTTCAGCCTCCTGAAAATTTTCTCCAATCAAAGCCTCCTTGGCTCTCTTCATTACTGCCAACTTCTCTCTGCTGCCACTGTTCTATTTCCCTAGCTACTATTTATATTGTAAGCTCTCTTCTCTGTTTATTTCTCACATTCCCCTCTTTCACTATTCACTCCTCTATTCTATGATGTGATAATTAAACCTTTGTGTCCACTGTCACTGTTCACATTTTAAAACCCTCTCCCATGTCTTGGCCAAATATTTGTGTTTCATGCATAATGTTTGCATAAAATGTAGACGCTGTTTGTGTTTAATAAAATGCATGATCTGCATTTTAGTTGGCATGGAATGCATTTTGGCTTGCTCCTGCCTATCATCTACTGTCATTTCTTACTTCTGCGCCTACATTTTCTTCATGCTTCATTTTCATTTTGCTTCTCTTCTTGTTGTTGGCTTTTGCACTGTCTTATTGGTCATCACTAAATTCACGTGCATGGGGCTGTCCTATCTCATGCCTTCATCTTCTTTGTATTTTCAACATAAATCCATTTCTTGGCATTTTCATGTCTTTTAATTTTCTTCTTCTTTCTCTAAGAAAATAAGTATAAATTAATCTTCAGAAAATGACCCAAGATCATGCTTTCGACTTAGTTTAGCTTCATCACTTCTGAATTGTGCCTAAAATCACATATGAACTAGAGTGAGTATCTTAAGCAATTTTATGTCGTTAATTGATAAGTGTTAAGAAATAATAAAAAAATTAATTAAGCACATGTTAATTTCCCCCATACTTACCTTTTGGTCGTCCTCGGGCAAAACGTTAAATTTAAGCTCAAAGACCTAAAAACATCAACTCATTTCCTATATGTTTCAAGAATACATAGTCATAAACAAAAATCAGTGACTTTCCAAAATCATAGCAAGAACTCAACATTCCAAGCTTTTACTCATGATTAATCAACATTCAATACTTGCAAGAACTGAGTAATCTAATGGTAGCCTTGGAAAATGTGTTTAACTAAAATATATCCATAGGTACAATTAACACCATTCATAATCATGTCATTTCACAACTTTACATATCATTTCATTTCTCCACCACCAATATTCACATGCCAAATCATGGATCAAACGACTTTTCAAGGTTATAATGTGTGTAAAGAAAAGGTGAGATGTGTTTGGGTTATGTAGCATGAAAGTCATCAAATCTAGTGAAACAAAAGTAACGCTCAATCATACCACCTAGTGCACATGTTAACACTCATAAAAAATTGGGTACCGTTAGTTATGGCGAATGCAACATTTATATTTCATAACCCAATTAAGCTCTCACACATA
Source organism: Erythroxylum rotundifolium (assembly GCA_027563915.1). NCBI lineage: Eukaryota > Viridiplantae > Streptophyta > Magnoliopsida > Malpighiales > Erythroxylaceae > Erythroxylum > Erythroxylum rotundifolium. The sequence continues at coordinate 7,127 of JAOSBO010029970.1, read as the reverse complement.
AACCATATAAAGTATACACCAATATGAAGGAATCACTCATACAATTAATGCCAACAATACATTGAAACCACAAGAGTGAACCTTCCCAGCCAACATCTACCTCGTATTCAACATACTCAAATATCACATTCATTACAACTCTAGGAAGATGCATTAATCATGAATAACTTTGCAAACTCATATACACTTCCTCTTCTATAAATTTATTTAAACAAAAAATTTTCATTCTTTTTCTTTCTTTCTTTCTTTTCCATTTTCTTTTCTTTTCTTATGCTTTTCTCTTTTATCGTTTCTTTCTTTCTTTTTCCTTTTTTTAACATTAAAAGAAACTACATTAATATAGGAATTTTAATGATAAGTCAAAACAAAACATCTCAACATTAACCAACCCTCACATATGTACACCCCCACACTTAGAATTTTGTACATCCTCAAGCGTTATGACTTAGGTAGGACATTTGGTTGAGCATAAAGCATGTAATATGGTTGATATAAAAAAGAAAGGTATAAAGCTCAAAGTGGGCTTATCAAAAAGGAAAATCATATAATGGGTAGGCTATTTAGCTAGTGTAGTTTATGAAACAAAGAATGCCTAATCATTTTTCATGTTAATGCATGAGATAAAAGTGTGGTCTCAAATAGAAATACAAGGTGAAGTTAGGATGTACATGTCATGAAGGTCACACATTATCGAAGACAATGAGACTGATATGAATGTGTAAGTCTAATAAGGCTCAAAATCTCACCAACTTTGTCTACCACTAGTCACTACTCTTCTAAAGGTAATGCGTGTCGACCAATCACAAGAATAAAAATACATGTTAAAGTTCCTTTGAAATTCTCTAGTCAATTTACACTCTAATTATAACTATCTAGTCCTAGGATCAATAAAAAAGAGAAAATGTTTGTTTTATTTATTTTATTCTTTCTCTCATTTTAATTGAGAACTTAAAAACAAACAAAAAACAAACAAATATAGAAACTCGTATCAATAAAAATTAATGTGGAAATATAAATAAAAGAAATTTACTTCCATTGGGTTTCCTCCTAAGAAGCACCTTGGTATAGGGTCGATGGCTCGACTCTATGTTTCCTCCTCACGTGACAAAAAATTGTGATCTTCAGGTGTCATATGTGGCTCCTCCATGTGAGGTTCTTCAGGATAGGTTCTCAGTTGATGGTCTGTCATATTCAGCATCTTCCCTATCCTTTGACTTTTAATCTTTACTGAGTCCATGCACTCCGGAAAGATCTCAAATGTCTTTTTGCATTTTTCTTCCTCATTTAATTCCTCCAATATAATATGTAAAGGTGAAGAGTTAGTCTCAATAATAATGATGAACTCAGTACTCACCTTAGAGCTAAATGATATAGCTTTTTCTGCCTCGAGCTCCTCTTCAACTTCTTCAACACAAGCAATTCGTTGAGGATTAACCTCAAATTCTTAAGCTCCTCATCACTTTGTAAAGTTTCCACATAATCGTCTATAGAGTACACCTTAGGTTGATACGACTGCCCCTCTTCCATTTATGATTTTAAGCAGTCAATGCTCACTGCCATTTCACCCATTTGGCTTAACAAGTTCTAGTTTCTAGACGTTATATGCCTTATTTCCTACTAGAACTGTTGGGTATTTTATTGAAGTTGTTGTACTGTTGAAATTGAGGATTGCTAGCAATCACAGCATTAATCAATTCTTCCATCAATTTACATGAGTTTTCATAAGAAGCTTATGGTCCACATGGGAATTGTTCTATGTCCTGCAAACGATCATATAAGTAATTCTAATAGTTATCTTAGCTATAACCAAAGTTAGGCTGATCAGTCCAACCTTGGTTATAGGATTGAGAATAAGAGTTATAAAAGAAATTACTTCTATCTATGATTTTTTTAAAATCACAAACACAAAACAGAAAAATGAAAGGATCACGAAATAACTAAAAAGAAACTAATTACAAAAAATTTATACAAAATACTATTTAAAATCACAAATAAAAACTAAAACAACATACTCCTTAACAAAGGCGCCAAAATTGACTATACGTTGTAATGCTAGTCAAAATAAAATAACTATTACTAATATAGCAGTGGTAAGTCTAGGTCGATCCCACAGAGAGTATGTGCAAAGTTTATGAAATGAAATTAATCAGTGTTTAGGTTTAGGGGGTTTGGATTTTTGAAATAGGAAAATAAAATTAACTAATAAAAACAAATTAAAGAAAACATGCGAAAATGATAAAAATGGGGAATTCGGTGGGGACTCGATTTTTTAGTTCAATCCCTACACCCTAATTAAGCATATTTCATTGATTTGTTGTTCTTAAACCTCTCCTAGCAACCATTAATTGTGGGTTAATAATTAACTTGAGTTTTCCCTTAGGATTTGTTTAATCAAGATAAGATCGTTACTTAAATCTAACCACCGAATAACCTAGGATACGATCTCTAGCTTTAATTAGGCAGTAGCATTATGAATTAGGAAAACCAATTAATCAAAGCAACAACCACATACAATGCATCATTTAACCTAAGTCATGTTATCCATAATGATTACGAATCATTAGTCGCTACATATGAATTTCAATATAACAATTATAGATTATATCAAAATTCTAGCAACGAGTTTGCAAATAAGCGATTCAATGAATGCATTAAAATCATCATTTCACAAGACCCAATTCAATAAACACAAGATAATATAATAAATTCCTAATGTGAGAAAGAAACAACAAAAACGAAGAAATACGCTTATCTCGGGTAGTCGGCATTAATGTCACCTCTGAACCGAAGTTGAGAACTTAGCCTTCTATGGGTCTCTCCAAAGAAAATGCTTTAGCCCCCTGAAAATTTTCCCTTTGACTCTTTTCATTGCCGCAAGCTTCTCTCTGCCGCCACTATTCTATTTCCCTAGTTGCCATTTCTATCACAAGCACTCTTCTCTGTTTATTTCTTACGCTACCCTCTTTCACTGTTCACTCCACTATTCTATGATATGACAATTAAAATTTTGTATCTATTGTCACTATTCATATTTTAAAACCCTCCCCCATGTCTTGGCCAAACATTTGCGTTTCATGCATAACATTTGCATGAAATGCAGGCATGGTTTGTAGATGCTGTTTGCGTTTAGTAAAATGCATGATTTGCATCTTATGTGGCATAGACTGTGCTTTAGCTTACTCTTGCCTATCATCTACTGTCGTTTCTTGCTTTTGAGCTTGTGTTTTCTTCATACTTCACTGGTGTTTTGCTTCTCTTCTAGCTACTCGCTTATGCACTGTCTAATTGGTCATAATTAACTTCACGTGCGAAGGGTTGTCCCATCTTATGCCTTCATCTTCTTTATATTTTCAACATATCTCCTTTCTTGGCATTTTCATGTCTTCTTCTTGCTCTAAGAAAACAGATGCAAATTAATCTTCAAAAAATCACTCAAATATCATGCTTTTGACTCACTTTAGCTCCATCACTTCCTAATTGTGCCTAAAACCACATATGAACTAAAGTGAGTATCATAAGAAATTTTATGTCATTAATTGCTATGTGTTATGAAATAATAAAAAATTAATTAAGCACATGTCAATGTCAATTGGGAGGTGCAACCAATGCCGAGGAGCACAATAGGCATATTGTCATTGTGTATCAAGTTCTTTCCCTCCTTTTCAAATTGTTTATTTGATCTTATGTTTAATGATTGAGTATTGTGTAAGAATGATTTCAATGCTCTATTGAATTGTTTTTTTTATGAAAACCCATTGCTAGAACTTGAATGTGATACCTAATATTTGTGTTTGAAGTCATATATGGGAACTAAAGGTATTAAATCATAAGGATAACATACCATGAGTTAAATAATCCGAGACTATGTAATTATTGCTTAGAATGGTGATCATATTATTCGAGCTTTAAAATTTATAAGCTCTCTAATACTAGAAACGCACAGGTCGTGATTGTAGTATAAGAGGAGTCGGTCCCACGAGGAGGGAAACTAATCTAATCCTAAAATCTAATGCCAATAATATATGAAACTCAAAATAACAATGCAATGGAAAATAATAATGAGAATTGAATTTAACTACTTAAAAAATTAAATACAAAAGAATTAAAAATAGAGCAATATGCAATCATAATAGAAATTAACTTAAGGAATTTACCAATTTATAAGAAGGGGGATTTTACTTAGCATTAATGCTAACCTAATTGATTATGTGTCAATGTAGTGTCGATTCTAGACTGTATTAGGGCTGATTACTCTCTCTTGATTTATAACTATTAACCCAAAATTATAAACCCCAATCAGATTATAGAATTGTAATATCTTAATTCATAAATTATCCAAAACCTAATTAGATATGAAACACTCTAATAAACTATTGGAAAATCTCGCGGGATCTCTCTCCGCATAATTACCAATATGATTTGTTATAGTTTTATTAAATCTCCTAAATCTCATTAATCCGATTTAACCATTTTTCATTCAGTTCACCCTCTCAGTTTATTACTGAATTATTTAATAACGTAATTAAATCACAACATCCATTCAAAAAACACAATAAACTATATTAGCATTAAATCAAAATAAAATCCCTAAGGAAGGTTTTGAACATCATTAATATTCCAAGTCCTACATCTTAATATCCATCTCAATTCTATACATCAATAAAATTGAAACAAAAAACAAATGATGCATGACAGCGACATGGAAAAACCTCCTGATCCACGAAGCACGATGAGTTACCTTCATCTTCCTTTTCCTTCTTCTCTTTCTCTCTCTTGGTATTGTCACTTTAGCTCTCCTTCTCCCCTCTTTTTGTGTTCTTTTTATTTTTCTTTGTGTTTTAGGTAACCCTAGGGTTTTCTTAAGGTCCGAAAGGTCTAAAAAATCCCTCAAAATAGAGCATTTGTGTGTCTACCCAATGCAAGCCACGACCGTGGCTCACATTTGAGTCTTCTATCATGATTGTGGCATGTGGGCTAAGCTCGTGAGCCAAACTTGGAGCTTCTATCATGATCGTGGCATGATAAGCCACAATCGTGGTTCATTGCTTCAGCTTGAATGTCTCCGAAACTCCTCTGTTCTTCAATGTTGACCTTGACACATTAGCAAATATATCAAGGTACCTCAAAAACATACTATTTAAGCTCAAAAACTTGTACTAACCCTTAAAACACTTAAAACATAAATAAATCACAAACTAATAGAATTTTGGCCTAAACACATACTAAATGATTGAATTAACGAATAAATAAATATTAAACTATGCCCTAAAACACGATGCAAAAAGTGATGCGTGTTACCAATTACTCGGCTACATCATATTCTCAATTGGATACTAACTCTATTCATAACCCGAAGGTCAACGAAATAGTTATTTATTTAAAAATTTACAAACATTCATTTTTTTAATGCCTAGCCTGTTACCTTAGCTACTCGTTTTCATGAGAAAATACTAGCCAAGCTTCTTAATCGAAAGACCTAAAATTATGAATGTATGTGACAACTTATAGGGTGATAAACTAACACTAAATCCTAATTAACATGCATATTTTAGCTAAAGAATCCTGATCACTAATTTTGCAAACTAACGATTCTTCACAATCTAATAGATTATGTTTAAAATTAAATAAATTTCAATCCATCTAAGCTATCGATACATTCACACAATTCACAATATATTACTTAAACACACTAACATAACAATATGCAAAATTCACATTCAAAGCAAAACACACAATCCTCCCCACATTTGAATAACACATTGTCCTTATTGTGAGAAGGAGACAAACAAACGCACATGGAAAGAAGTAACATAAAATGAAACAAAACTAATACTAAAGTTAAAGTTAAAGGAAAAAGGGTTATAAACAAAACCTTACAATGATAGAGGCAGGGATGGTGTTGGAGGTAACAATTGTACACTTTGAGCCTCGAAGTACCAATGAATCTAATGTATATCCTAGCTCTAACGTTGTTATTTGCGAGCCATCTCCTTCATCCTTCTATATTTCTTTACAAGTGCTTCAATATTTGCTTTAGTGTTGGCAGAGATTGTATCAAGCACTTTCTTCCCAGTAGGTTCTTTTGTTTCTCCTTCCTTTTTGGACTCCTTGTTAGTTGAGTCTTCTTCTTCTTGTTGAGGGGATGTTTTGCTAGAACTTGCCTGACTGACGTTGATCTTCACATGAGTCTTTTGGCTGATGTCTTGGAGTTCCATGTTATGGGACTTTAGGATTTCAGCACGTCATAAGTGATGGTGATTTAGAACATCAGGAAGGTAGATGGTTAGACCACTATAATCCACACCATGGTACTCAATAATGATAGAAACCAAGTACCCTATACCCAAATTGTTATGACTCTAGCATTTATCACATGTGTGGAGTTGCACATTGAGATGTTGTGATCAATACACTATAATAGAAAAAAGTTCCTTCGTCGAACACTTGCTTGTTTTTGATTTGTAAAAAACCATTTGACACATAAATTTATGTAACAATAAGTGCTCATGGTTTTGTATAATGTTATTATGGGCATTCTTAGTGTCAAAATCCTCCAATACAGTGAGCTCATTCGAATAGTGAGAACCACAAAAAATCATCATGCTGATCAACAATGGAAAATTTAGGTAAACCGTAAATATCACACATGATTTCAATGTTTAGCTCAATAGGTTATCCCCGTAACCTAAACCACATTTCCTTAGGGTTATTATATTCAAAATAAAGGGAAGTGAAGAATTCGAGGGTAAGCTCCTAGTAGACAGAATATTGGAAGTGTATAAACTTACCCCATTGAATTCTTTCTACTAAATTCTCTACCTTTTTTTTCACTATTTTAGCCTATCAAGAATATCAAAAACAAAGTATTTTGGGAATACTATCTTTTTAACGTTAAAGGACTGGAATTGAATACCTTCCTGCTTTGTGTAGATTGGGAAGGGCGTTTTGAAACCTGCTACCTTGTTCCTTCATCCTCGTCCCGAGATTTGATTTCTCCCTGATGATTGGTTATGCTTCGTTGATTAGTTAATGCAAACAACATATTGGACCGCAAATAGGTGAGGGTTGGAATAAAGTGGAAATTTGGAATTTGGTTAGAGAGAAGTGAGAGCGTTGGAGGTTCTAAA
>JAOSBO010029952.1:0-11573 GCA_027563915.1 Erythroxylum rotundifolium | reverse complement strand
ATTTAGAGATTGGAAGCATCTTAGTGAGAGACTCAAAGAATATGAGAATAATGTTAAGCATATGACTAATATGAGGAATTGGAATGAATTAAGAGTAAGATTGAGAAAAGTCAAACAATTGATAAAGATTTGCAGTAAGAAATTGTAAAGGAGAAAGAACAATAGAGACAAGTTTTAATAATAAGAGTTTCTATTGTGAAATCCAATGAGAAACTTTACCAAGATAGTATTGGTAATTTTTTTGGATTGATTAAGATGATTGCTAAAATTAATTTCATAATGCAAGATCATGTTAGACGCATTCAAAATCATAAAATTCATAATCTTTATCTTGGCCACAAAATTCAAAATGAGTTGATTTCTCTATTGGTCGATAGTGTTAGAAGTTCTATCATATGGATAATTAAAGAGGAGAAAGACTTTTCTGTTATTCTTTATTATACCCTAGATTTGGGGCATCAAGAACAAATGAGTTATTTACCATGATGTGTAAATATGTCAAATAAAAAAATAAAGGAGTATTTTTTATAATTCTTGAAGGTAGATAACACATTTGGATTGTGACTTTTCAATAAATTATTCAATTACTTTAAGTCTCTTGATATTAATGTCCGTAATGTGGGGGCTCAAGGTTAAGAGAATGGTTCTGATATGAAGGGAAAACACCAAAGGTTTCAAAAGCGATTACTTACAATGAATTCAAGAGCATTATATAAATTATGTTCTTGTCATAGTCTTTATCTTACTCTTAATGATATAGCACATTCATGTGTTAAAGTTGTTTCATTTTTTAGAGTTGTGCAACACATATATGCATTATTTTCAAGTTCTCATAAAAGACATAAGGTTTTAAATTATCATGTTTTGGGCTTAACCATGAAATTATTTTCATGTTCTCGTTAGGAGAGTTGAATAAAAAGTGTTAAAGCTATTAGATTTTTAAACTTGTTAGATTTCAAGATCCTCAAATGAGATTGGCTTTGATGGAATTATCTAGATCTTGTGATGATGCTAAGCCAAAGAGTGAAGAGAAAAGTCTGGATAATTTACTTAAGAGTTTTGAGTTTTTACTTAGTATGATTTTTTAGTATGATATTTTATTCGTTATTAACATGGTGAGTAAAAAGTTGCAGTCTAAATCTATGTGTATTAATGGTATCATAGAGCAATTAGAAGGTGTGATGGTATTTTTTGATAAATACAGAGACCAGGGTTTTGTCTCTAGTATGAATGTTACCAAAAATCTTACCAGTGAGATGAATGTAGAGCCTATATTTCCAACTAGACTTTGTATTATTAGGAAAAGACAATTTGATAAAAATGATCACAATGGAGAAATATAATCAACTGAAGATTTTTTTCAGAGTTAATTACTTTTTAGTTATTATGGATATGGAAATTGCTTCACCTAAGAATAGATTTGAACAATTAATGCCATTTGAAATATTTTTAGATTCTTATTTGATTAAAAGAAGTTGAGGTCAATGGATAGTAATGAATTAAGAGAATGTTACATTCATTTTATAACAACTCTTTCTCATGATAATGTATCAGATTTAGATGATCTTTTTCTCAATTAAAAGTGTTGCAAATAACTTGGTCAAATGAGGTAATATCATCAATTGAAATTTTAGAATTTGTTAAAGCTCTATATTGTTATCTATATAATTCAATAGCTTGTCGAATTCTATTGAATATACTCATGATTGTAGCATAAGCTAAAAGAAGTTTTTCAGAGTTAAAATTATTAAAAGCCTATTTAAGGTCATAAATGTAACAAGAAACGTTGAATGGTTTAGTCATTTTATGTATCAAGAAAGATATGTTAGACAATATTGATCTTGACACTATTATTAATGATTTTGCTTCTAAAAATATACAGAGAAATTGTTTTTTTTTATAAGTCATGATCATTTATGTGCTTGTTAGTACAATTCTCTTAGTGTTTTGCAACCTGATATTGTTGCTACTATTACTATTTTGTTACTATTATTATTTTTAGTGATTTTATTGCTGCTGACATTTGTAAGATAATATTAATTGATGTTATGGTCATTTAGTATTTTATTGAACATGTGGACTTAAAAATTGAGTCACCTATGTATGGATATTAAATTTTAATAATAAAATTATTCTTTTAAAATTTATATATTTGTATATTACCAATTTATTATGACCCTTCATTTTATTTTGCTGAAGGCATATAAAACATTAGGAAAGGCCCTGACAAGTATACTCTACTATTCACTTGGCTAGGAATCCAACTATCACTCCACTACTAGCTATTGTTTCTTTCTTGGCATATCTCTTATTTTATCCCACAATAAAAATATAAGTATCTCTCAATCTTGTAGGAAGTAGAATATTGAGCTTATGAGTTTCTTTGGCTACATTAGTTACTTCTTTAGCTACGTTGGTTTCTTCTAAGATATGAGTGTTCTCTTCTTATGTAACTCTTTTCTTTTGTGGTAATCACAGTGTCATAAAACTTACTCATAATGATATCTCCTATGAATCTACTAAACATACTAAGATTGAATATTGCCTTATATGACATCGTATTTTTCAAGGTACTGTCCAACACTATAACAAAAAAACTCTTTCTTAGTGATTTCTTTAGCAAAAAACCGAATTCGTTGCCAAAAGATAACCATATTGCGACGTTTCAAAGCATTCGTCTCTAAAACTTGTCTTTTAGTGCCGAAAACAAAAAGCATCGTAGAAGGGGAAACCTTTAGTGACATACATATAAAATTGTTGCCAAATGCTGGATATTTAGTGACGATTGACAAAAATCATCACTAAATGGTGCAAAATGGGTAACAATTTCATATATTCGTCGCTAAATAATGCAATGACGATGATTGCTGAAAATGTCACCATAACTTGTCAATCATATTTCGACGAATCCCAAAAATTGTCACTAAAGGTTCTATATTTGGTGACATTACTCTAAAGCGTCACCAAAAGGTCAATATTTGGTGATGAAAGTTTTGTTTGGTTGCAAAAGCTTATACATTCAACAACAATTTTGTTGTCATTGTCACTAAATGTCGAGCATTCAGCGACAAATTCTGGAAATCGTCACCAAATATTCCACATTCAGTGACAAATTTTGAAAAACGTTGCTGAATGTATAATTTGGTGACGATTTCTAAAAATTGTCTCCAAATGATTGACATTTTCATAAATTATTAAACTAACATTTTTATAATCTATCATAGTTAATATATGTTTCATTGGGGATTTGTTTTGAATGTTTATAATCTATTATTGGAAAAAAATTGACAATATAATTTTAAGTATTAAACAGTACTATTAATTATTCATTAGTATTTAAACATTGAAAAAATTAGTTATAAAAATTTTAAATAATTTTATCAACATATTATTAGAAAAACTAACAACATATTTTTATGGACCTAACATTAATTGATCATTAGTATTAATTAACATTGAAAAAATTAGTTAATAAAAATTTAAATTATTTTATCAATATAATAAAATGATATATGGATTAGTAGGAACTTTGAATTAGAAGTTATCCAATTCATACATTCATAGAATTAGAACAATAACAGTCAATATTCAATAGTACGCAACTTGAGCAATACATACGTTATTTGGCAAATTATTGTAGATACATTAGTTGATTGACTCACTAATTGAAAATAATATAATTATTTATTTGAATTCTAAGTGACATAAGAGTTGGTAAAGGTAAATGAGTCCCCAATGTCTGGATTCTCTAGAAGGGCCCTTATACGTTCGAACACGCCAATTGAAACAATAATAGCTTTTCCCTCAACTGTAGGGTTTCTTACACCCTATTCCAACATCTTTTTTTCTATCTCTAAATTTGAAGATGATGCAGTGAAATGATCGCTAGATTTAGAACCTAAAATACAATCAGTATAGAAGTTAGATATTATTAATAAACCATTAAATAAACTAAAATTGGGGTGACATGCATACGTGCACAAGCAGATGAAGTATTTGGAATTGATGAATTTGCCAAATCAACCGATTTTCCTTTAGGATTGTTGTGACATCTGTTGGGTCCCGATTTTTCTTAGGATTTAATTTATTTAATTATCAAGCGTGAAAATAAGCTAGAATTTATGAATTAGAAAATTTTTGAAGTTAATATGGTTTATTATTATTTTCGTATGTTTGCATGAAAGACAAGTATAGAATTAAAATGAAGATAAGAAGATAGTAGGAATTAGATTTAATAAGAAAGGGAAGATTGGAAAGTTAAAGTTTTGGACTTAAGCTAATAAGACAAAGAAGAGAAGAAAGAGTCGTGCGTGTTAAGAAACAAAAAGAAAGTGAGAGTCGTGGAAGAAACTAGAAGGAGAGAAGTAGAAACCGAAATATAGGAAAGGGAAAAGAACAACTAAGTAGGGGAGGTAGTATGCCTGTGCTAGAAAGGAGTGCCTAGACTTTCCCTACGCCTTTTGAGGTTCAAAGTAGTGGCTCAAGTAGACCCAAACTGACGAGAAGTATTTCTCTTCAAGCCTCGATTGTAGGAGGAGGCAAAAGAAGAGAGGGGAATAAGCCATCCATCCAAAATGTGATTACTGTGGCAAATTCCATAAAGGGGAGTGTTATCGACTGACTGGAGCTTGCTTTAATTGTAGAGAGAGAGGACACATGGCTAGAGAGTGTCCACAATATGCTAGATAGAGTTGTCTTCTTGAAAGTTTTATATCTTTTTCTTAGCTTTCCAATGATATAAAGTTTGGAATTTTTGGACTTCGGATGCAAAAGATATTGCCTTTAGACGAAGTGCCAGATGAAGCATAGGCACCAGATGAAGTGCTAGACGAAGTGATTTTGACCCTCTAGATGGCAAAAGTTTTCTTCAAAGTCTTCACAAAACTTGTATATCTCAAAGTCCTCTTCGAAACCGTCCTAAAATGATCACAATCTGATATCTCTAGTGAAAGTTATGTCAATTGTCCTAAGATAGGTACAATATGATTGAGAACATAATCGGGGTTGACTCTTTTGGCCATAGCTTCTTCATCCGACCTCCAAATGAAGTGATTATTGAACCAATAGATTCCTAACACATTTTCCTATCTCTAAAATAATTTTAGTCTTTTTTTTAATTGAAAAAAAGATTAATGGAAAGAAAGTGAGGGAATTGATTGGAGAAGCATGACTTAGTTATGAGCATCCTTTGGCTTTTAAGCATATCTTGATCTATATAATAGGAAACTTTTGGGATATTATAAGAATGAAGATGAACCAATGATGGCCAGTGAGAGTTCATGGAAATAACCGTACAAGGTAATACACACGCTCACGTTTTATGACATTCGGATAGTTGGGCTCCAGAAACGGGATCCAACAACATCGCTCCCGCCTCCACGGGTATACATGTCACATTCAAGACTAAAGGAAGCTTCAAACAAAATGTAATATAAACCATCAAATGTGAATATATATAATAGCTTAATAAAAGGAAATGAGATGTACATAATAAGAGAAGTGACATTGTTCAGATGATACTAAACACCATGAAGTAGAAAATCGACCATTGAAGGTTTACGACAATTTTGTTTGATACTGGAGATTTCTTTTTCAGTTTTGGATTGCTTAATAGGGAAAATTTTGTCACATTCCTCTCAACGAAATGAACTTGGGCCATTGTGAACTAGTCTCCATGTCGACATTTCTTCAGTAATAATGTTTAAAGGTAAATGCTTTGCACTATAAGAGTTAAGATGTTTAGTGACAATTTTTTTATGACTAACTATTGTTTCGTGACAAATACGAGTTTTTTTGTGACAAAACAATTGATTGACACTATTGTTTGGATTATCTATAATGATTCATTTTTTGTCACTAATACAATGGTAATTGTGATAATTTAGTATCTTTCACAATTAAGTTGTCTATATTAATATATTAATAATGTCAATTTTCTTTTATGACTAAGATTTGTAATTAAAAGCCTATACAATTTGGCACCAAAAAATTTTGGTCACTAATATTTTTTTTCTACTTGTGAAAAAACGGATTAACATTACACAATATTTTAATTGTTGTGAAAAAATTTTATCAATAAATATTCAATTAATTAGTGTCTTCTTTGTATTGTCACAATAACCAAACTATAACTATGGTCACTATTGTTCATAATTTAGTGACAATTTTTTGCGACTAACTGTTGTTTCGTCACAAATACAAGTTTTTTGTGACAAGACAATTGATTGACACTATTGTTTGGATTATCTGTGATGATTTATTTTTTTGTCACTAATACAATGTAATTGTGACAATTTAGTATCTTTCACAATTATGTTGTCTCTATTAATATATTAATAATGTCAAATTTTCTTTTATGACTAAGTTTTGTCATTAAAAGCCTATACAATTTGGCGCATTATGACAAAACATATGTTAGTAACTAATATTTTCTATTTGTTGTGATAGTTTGGTCACTAATAATTTTTTTCTTGTTGTGACGAAATGGATTAACGTCACACAATATTTTACTTGTTGTGACAAAAAATTTTGTCAATAAATATTCAATTAATTAGTGTCTACTTCATATTATCATAATAACTGAACTATAACTATGGTCACTATTATTCATAATTTAGTGACAATTTTTTATGACTAACTATTGTTTCGTCACAAATACGAGTTTTTTTTGTGACAAGACAATTGATTGACATTATTGTTTGGATTATCTATGATGATTTATTTTTTTGTCACTAATATAATGGCACTTGTGACAATTTAGTATCTTTCACAATTAAATTGTCACTATTAATATATTAATAGTGTCAAAATTTCTTTTATGACTAAGTTTTGTCATTAAAAGCCTATGCAATTTGGCGCAAAAAAAGGGGGTAATTAATTGTAATTGTGACAAAACATATGTTAGTAACTAATATTTTCTATTTGTTGTGACAAAATATAGTTTGGTCACTGATATTTTTTTCTTATTACGAGGAAACGGTTTATCGTCACACAATATTTTACTTATTATGATGAAAACTTTTGTCAGTAAATATTTAGTGTGTACTTAATATTCTCACAATAATCGAACTATAACTATGGTCACTACTATTCGTAATTAGTGACAATTTTTTGTGACTAACTATTGTTTCGTCACAAATACAAGTTTTTTGTGACAAGACAATTGATTGACACTATTGTTTGGATTATCTGTGATGATTTATTTTTTTGTCACTGAGTTGTCACTAAGTATCTTTCACAATTAAGTTGTCACTATTAATATATTAATAGTGTCAAATTTTCTTTTATGACTAAGTTTTGTCATAAAAAGTTTATGCAATTTGACGCAAAAAAATTTTGGTGAAAATTAATTGTAATTGTGACAAAACATATGTTAGTAACTAATATTTTCTATTTGTTGTAACAAAGTAGAGTTTGGTCACTAGATATATTGATAATTATATGTTTTATATCATGATATTTTCTTTGATATGATTATTTGAAAAAAAATATTTTCAAATAAAATATTCAAATTTCATATATTGATAATCCAAAAGTAATATTTTACACATCAATAGTTATTTGGTATATATAACTTTGAAATTTCATCAAAAAAATCAAAATAATTAAATGTATAAATATAATAAAAAATTTATTCCAAAATATTAAGAAAAACTCTTAACCTATTGAAAATTAAAAACAAAGCTCTTGTCAATGTTCAATCATTATCATCGTCGCCTTCTTCATCTTCACTTACTAAATTTGTTTCAACATCTTCCATAAGAGTATCTTCATCATAATTAGTTTCATCATCTTCTCCAGCACTCATAGTATCAATATTTAACGAATTTCCTTCAACAGTTGCAGCATCTAGATTAGATCTATCCAAAGATATTGTATCAGTATCATCTTCTAAAGTAGATTCGTGAAGTGTAAAGCCAAAATTTTCATTTTTTTGGCATGACTCGTCTCTTTTATAACAGTGTTTAATTTTAACTGTGTCGAGACAAATGACACAAAAAGTGTATGTACAGAAAATGATTAAGTATTTGACGAAAGGTGCGTGCATTAAGTATTTAATGAAAGGTTTCGATGATGGGGGTCTCTATCTTATATATGATTGCTATTTTGGAGACAATTACCATCATCATATATTTTGCAATTGGATAGATGGACATGTCTTTGTGTTTGTGTTTCTGTCACCATGTCTTCTCCGGTTGAGTAAGTAACCCTCGAACAAATCTTCCTAAATTTGTTTATATTTCTTATGTTTATGTTTGGAACCCATCTTCTCCGTCTGATAATGTTTGTAGTCTACTTCATTTTCTTTGTTTTTCAGATCGGTTGTAGCCAACTAAATGGTTGTTTGAATTAGATTTTTAGATTTCATTGAAAATGTTGCCAAAGTCTTTGGATATCTGTTTATATGAGGAATGTTTCTGACACTTCCTTTTTAACACCAAAAATTGTTATGCTTGGAGTTGGTAATCAATCGAAAAGGGCAAAAGGAAAGAATGTTAAGGATGGCGAGACTGTGTAATATGGTACATGGATTGATGCCTACGGTACTAATGGTGGTGGTTCAGGTTGCAAGCTGTGGAATGAATGTGCTTTACAAATTGGCAATAAATGATGGAATGAGTTTGAGAATTATTATTACATATTGCTTTCTGTTTGCGACGGCTTTCATGGTTCCCATTGCAGTCATCACTGAAAGGTTTGTGATCCTTTCCTAAGTTTTATTATATCAACCACATTCCTCATGAGTAATATTAGCTTTCATCTTATTTTAAGTAACATATGAGATTCGGATGAGAATCATAATAGCTTTCAACCAACTACTTATGTAAGTTTAGTACTAAATTTATAGCTTAATATTTTATAAACTAATTAACTGATTTTATTTTTATTTATTTTGTAGGAAACAAATCAACAGAGAACTTCATCCTGAAAAATAGCCATGAAATTTATCTTAAAGAGTTATAGCTTAAATTAGTACGTAGTAGTTTGAGATAATTGTAATAAATAATTTTCTTGGATATTAAAATTTTCAATTTTATATATTGGAAATTAGAATTTTGTACATTTTGGTAATTTTTATGTATTTTTTATATACTAATAATTTTTATCTGCTCGTCCAATAATATCTTGGCACTAAAAATCCGTATTATTTGTGCAACTTCTATTTTATGGCCACCAACGCAAAATTTTTTATCAATTAAGTAATTAAAATTTTAAATTGAATAATATTATTTGTAAAAAATACAAACACTTTAGTGATAAATTAATTGTAACATATATTCTTTATTTAGTGAAAATATTATTGTAACATATAACTTTCATACTTGTGACGAAATCTGTTAGACAATATAGTCAGTGATGCAAAAAAAATTTATAGCTAATGTAATTTCGTTGATTAATTGATAGTTTTATTTTTGATAATAATAAACATGTTAGTGACGATACTTTTTGTAATAACTAATTTTCATTTTTGTGACAAAATGATGTTGACACTTTTTTATTAAAATTTTTGTGACCAAGAAGTAATGGACACTGATAAAAATATTATTAGTAACCAACATTTTGTCACTATTTATAATTATTTTAGTGGTGATAATGTTGTAACAATAAAATGAAGTACTGTTACGACTTTATTCGTCACTATTGATATTATTTATGTCGACAATCTTGTCATAAATATGTAAAAATGTTACCATATAGTGTTGTCACATATTCCATAAGTTTTAGTGTTGACACTTTTGTCACAATACAATGAAGTTTTGTTACAACTTAATTCGTCACTACTTTATATTTGTGTCGACAAACTTGTCATAAATATGTAGAGTTGTTGTTATCATATAATGTTGTCACACATTTCATAGGTTTTAGTGTCAGCACTTTTGTCACAATACAATGTAGTTCTATTATGACTTAATTCGTCACTACTTTATATTATTGGTGACGAAAAAACTTGTCATAAATGTATAACGTTTTTATGACCATATAATTCTGTCATACATTTCACAAGTTTTAGTGTCAATATTTGTGTCACAAAAGTGTTGCATAATTGTGACAATTTCTTAAATTAGTCATTATTTCAGTAGTGACGAAGGTATTTGTGACGAGAGGTGACAACTTCAAATATTAGATACTATTAGTAATAGTGACTAATATTACTGCTTTTAGTGACAAATTTTACTATCACTAAAAATGCAATTTCTTGCAGTGTTTAAAAGTTGATTTAGAATAAAACGATAATATGTTTAAGTCTAATTACGATGACAAATGAAACTATTAAGGTTTAGAACTTAATGGATTGCCTAGAGCATAACACCTTTCAAATGCAAATCATTACAGGAATATCATCGAACACCTTACAGACATGACAAACTCATCCTAAGATTCAAATGCAAATCATATGTTTTCCCTTCCATAACCAACATTAAAACATTCTAAACATATTCCAAACTCTAGAACGACACTATGCAAATAACAGAACAGAAAGAAATCAATGAACAAATACAAAACACAAAGAAAACAACTTTAGCACCACAAAAAACAACTTATGTATAGATCTACACAAAGAATGTCCAGATCTACCCTGGCAGGATAAAAATCTCAACTTTTGCTATATAATAGTGGTAAAATACTTGTTGTAGAAATGAAGACCGTAACTGATAGTAAAAAAGAAATGACAGGATTACATAAAACTTTTAGATATTTTATTTAATAATATTAATTAAAACTAATTTTACAAGAATGATATTTTTTTGAAAATCCTACTGTACTCAAATCTTTACTATTTCTTTCTCACTTGAGTTCTTGAAAATTAGTAATTTTGGTTGATGAAGTTAAAATAATTGCAAATGTAGTATATAACATTTTATTTTCATCAATTCGACAAGGAAAAAATTAAAAGACAAGTCTATAAAGTCTAACTAAATTACACTTAACTAATTAAAGACATTATTGATTATTTTTAGCATGGTTGATATGTAATAATTCAATCATTAACTATATAAATAAAAATGCAATACTCTTATTTTTATAAGGTTTATAGTAATTTTAATTTATTATATTTATGATATCAAAACTGAAATAATATTCTAAAGTTAAAAATAATTGATTATTCTCCAAAATAGCTTATGCAGTTTTTTTTATAGGAAATGATGGTTTAATGAATTAAAAAATAGGTTTGTAAAATTTAAATTCTTGCAAAATGTAGTGGGAGATTTTCATGTACAGAGTTTAGAACTTGATTATAGAGAATATTTGAATTCAATTTTATTTAATAATATTAAACAATAGTATACATTTTTAATGTCTATGCATATTAAATATGACTATACGTTGTTTAACCTTTAATTCATAGTTGTTAATTTATTTACTATAGAATTTGTTATTAACCAATTCCATGGTCATAATATTTTGCAAATTTTGTGTTTGTCTTTTGGCTTGGAGTTAACAATTGTAGACATCTTGAGGTGTGCAAATTAGTAATAACTTTCATTACTTTTGCATCATGATGATGATGATGATGATGATGATGATGATGATGATGATGATGATGATGATGATGATGATGATGATGATGA
>JAOSBO010029927.1:0-11574 GCA_027563915.1 Erythroxylum rotundifolium | reverse complement strand
CATTGTCTTAAGTTTCTAATGACACCAAAATCATTCAATTCGGTTCAGTGATTCGAAAGATATACTTTAAACATTTTCGGTCTGCTCTTGTTCAAATCAGTATACTATACACAACTTCTATATGAAATTTAAACATCTTAGAAACTGAATTAGATTCTAGTTTCTTCATAACATTTGTATCTCCATGTCTCTAATTTATCTTGAAACAAGAAGTATCTCATTTGGAATCTTATAGGTCTAGAAATCATCAAAATACTAAAGTATGTTCAGTGGAATAACACCAGTTCATAGTAATTAAGAACAAACACACTGTACCCATCCCACGTTTTTCACTCCATTTTTCTCAGTTCATTTCAGATGGAACGAAAGAGGACTTCAAGATCTACAACTTTCCTAAAGATCTCAAAGATAGATTCTATCTTCTGAAAGGTAAAAAATGGAATAGAAGATAGGTACAGACGAAGCCAAATGAAAAAGCAGACTAATGGAAAAAGATAGATGAATTGGGAAAATTACTATAACTTTTCCTAAAAATATCAGATAAAGGTGTTCTTTATATTGTTTGAAAGAGGACTTCAAGATATACAACTTTATTGAAGACCTAAAAGACAGATTCTATCTTTTGAAGGGTGAAAAATGGAATAGAAGATAGGTATAGACGAAGCCAAATGAAAAAGCAGACTAATGGAAAAAGACATACGAGATATCAGATTAAGGTGTTCTTTATATGGTTCTAAAGAGGACTTCCTGAATACCTTAAAAATAGATTCTATCTTCTAAAGGGTCAAAATTGGAACAAAAGATAGGTACAAACAAAACCACATGAAAAAGCAGACTAATGGAAAAAGACAAACAGAATGGGAAAATTGCTATAACTTTCCCTACAGATATCAGATTAAGGTGTTATTTATATTATTCGAAAGAGGACTTCAAGATATACAAGTTTCATGAAGACCTCAAAGACAGATTATATCTTATAAAGGGTAAAAAATGGAACAAAAGATAGATATAGACGAAGCCAAATGAAAAAGCAGACTAATGGAAAAAGACAGATAAAATGGGAAAAAATTGCTATAACTTTCCCTACAGATATCTAATTAAGGTGTTGTTTATATGGTTCAAAAGAGGACTTCAATATCTACAACTTTCCTGAAGACCTTAAAGACATATTCTATCTTTTGAAAGGTAAAAAATGGAACAGAAGATAGGCCAAGTAAAAAAGTAGACGAAGTTTATCAGAAAGTAGACGAAGTAAAAAGTAGAAGTAAAACACAAAAGATATGACGTCATCACAGACCATGTGACTTCATCAAAGAAGAAGAGAAAACATAGAAGGAGCAAAAAGCAGAAGAAGCAAAACATAGAAGATATGACGTCATCACAGATCATGTGACGTCATCACAGAAGAAGCAAAAACATAGAAGAAGCGAAAAGACAGAAGATATATCTTCCTCTATAAGGACCATAACTTTTAGCTCAGATGTTCAAAAATTGCATGCTATATATCGTTCAAAATTGAAAAGAAATATCTAAAACTTTCTAGAAGGCACATTTGCCTAAATCAGCATAGATTAGTTCAGATTTTCCCTCAAATACAGAACATAAATTTTTACATTCATCCAATGCACTACACCCAGTTCTCAAATTCATGACAAACTTTGCGATTCTTAAAGACATAAATTTAATTCAATGTCTTCATAAGAAATGCATACATATATTTATAGTTTAATCCAAATCAAGAATCATCTCATTTGGATAACTAGAGAAAAAGTTATGGCTAACAGACCGAAGTAGACTCAGTGCACATTTTCCAGATCAACCACCACTTTTGTTTCCAAATCTTTCCTTATCACAACTCACACCAAGATCACTCTTTCTACTCCCTCTACTTCTCATTTCCAATAAAAAATCACATTTAAAAACAATCATACCCAAAAGTTGTCAATGAATGCCTGTACACTTATTTTTGTATGTGAAAGATTCAAATTCACATGCATATATGCTGACATGCTGCTGGGCATGAAATGCAAAATTTTTTCTAGCTCTTACATTGCTATTCTCTCCATTATTGAAATCTGGGTTCTAACCCTTAATATGGGGATGGGATGTTACATTAATCATAGGTCATTCAATCGATAGTTATTAGATGTAACATGAACTATATGGAGGTAGTTGAATGATCAAGATATGATTCATCACCCTAAAGTACTTAAGGAGAATGTTTCATTGTTCTTGATTAGTATTGATTTGAAAAATTCTTGGCTAAGCTAGAATGACGCTTTGTAAATAGTTTACAAATGTCATTAATTGAATTAATAATTAATGATGGAGAACTGATATGATTGTACTAAAAAATAGTAGACATTAATTTCATGCTCTGTCTAATTGAAACATTGTACGATGAAAAGATTGAATTATACAAAAAAAGTTATGCACAGAAAGGTTAGTCAAATCCACTTTGACATTCCTAAATATTTTGGTGGTCATGGTGTCTTGCTAGATGTCAATCTTAATCTATGACTATAAATTGTTTAATTGGATAATTAAAGATAAATTAAAAGGAATTTTAATTTATCTAATTCTAATTATAAATCAGAATTATAATCTATAATCATTGCCAATATATTTGAAAACCTATTAGGTTTCACATAAATAATGAGTTGTAGAGAGCAAAGTTATTTTAATCATGGTAGATCTGAATGTAAAGTTTAAGAACTTTTATGATTAAATACGAGATATTTAATAAATAAGGATCAATATAAGATAGTGGATCTTATTTGGGTATAATTAGTATTTAATTAGAATTATTTGTAATTATAATTAAAGTTTAAATGAAATTATAATTTAATTTCAATTAAATTACTATAATGCCTAAAATTTATTATAAATAGGCTTAAGCTCTATAGAGCTAGCAGTTATTGCTTAACTCTTTTTGTACATGTTATAGAGTTCTCTCAACCTATTCTGTGGGTACCGTTAGAGGTTAAACACTTTTGAGACTACAATGGTTGAGAGGGATCAGTTTCAAAAACAACTCAAAGAAAAAGGCAAGATAACGACCAAGCTTTAGAATAAAGTACGAATTAAGATTTATACGTTGTTATGATTTATGCATTAATCATTTTATAGAATTAAAGTTGTTGGAAGTTTACGACATATAACAGCCATCGAAACAGTTATTTGTCCTAATATAAAATGAAGGATCACATTAGTTGCAAGAATAAGAAACCCGTTAAGCAAAAACCATTGAGGCTTTTAGTTTGGGGTGTGAATTAATCGGTGACTCTAGTAGCAAACCGTAAAAATGATGACTATCAAATTGCAAATCGATCGAGCACTTCTGCATTAAGGTCAGTCCTAATTATTCTACATTGGTATCAGAGTCGAATTGCATATTACTAGTCTTGTTTTTATAAGCATGATTAGTATGTGAAATTAATCTATTTTATTGAAGTTTTTCTCTCACTGCATATAAGTTATGCTTTCTTTTTTTTTCTTCTGCTTGTTTTTATTCTCTCGATGCTTGGTTACTGCCTAAAATTCAAATGTTTTAATTTGGCCTTATTTGCCTAAGTTGCACATATAACAACAATAACCCAAAACAAACCCCAACTAGAGAAATATAGGAAAAAGAGTAAGAAATTTTTTTAAGGCTTACCCATCAGAAGATTCAGAACTGTCTCGTAGGGGTGGGGCGTGATATAATGAAGATAATTTTGTTTTAATCTTCTTCCTCTACCCTCCTTCAGCACTGATTTATGTGATTCCGGAAAAGAAAATCAACAAGAATCTCAATTGGAGGCATGTATGGGTTACGCTTTATCCCTGAGAGGCGCGTTGGGTGCAAGACCAGAGTTGTTCAGTTTGTCAGAAGCTGATCTCCACCTTAGTGGTGGTGGTTTTGCCATGGAAGCTTTTTTTAGGGGGGGCGAAGTGGTGGCAATTAACATTATTTTTTTTCCGATTTTTGGCGCATCTGAAGGACAAAGAAGTTTGGCAGATACATTTCAAGTCTTGGTGGCCATGGCCAACTGAAAACCAAATTTAAGAATGTGTTTCAAAGGCAACGAAAGAGATATAGAGTTGCAGAAGAAGGTAGACATGCCGAGAACAAAGCGAGAGAGAGAAATTTTAAGAGCTCTTAAATTTTTAGATGAGAAAGAGAGAGAGAGAAATGGGTTTTCTTGATTAGTTATAAAAGACTTTCCCCAAGTTTTTCACATCAAAGAACCAGCCCATTTTTCTTCTTTCTCTGTATTTTTATTTTTTATTTCGTTATCACCAAGCCATGAATGCGCAACTATCCTGTCATTGTTGTTTTGAAAGATTCGAATATGATTTTTTATTTAAGCTTGGTTTACAAGTCGTGGTATTGGTAATCTTTTGATTACCGCTTTACTTTATGCTATCTACCGCCATTAAATATCCGACCACTTTCAGATATCGAAGAATCTCTTTTTACTTTTGTGTTTAAGAGCACTTCTGCAAAAGTGGCTCGTGTCAAGGCAATTATATATCTATATATATATATATATATACACACACACACTGAGAATTAATTAATTGGTCTAGATTATGTTATTGAATGATCTCATTAACTTTGTTTTGTCATATTACTTACATGAGTTAATGGTTATAAATTCATGGGTGTATTTTTATGTAACATACTTTGAAATATTTCATAAACGTGTTTTATGGGCAATTTCATATTATATTTAATATAATATTATATATATGAGTTTTATATAATTTTGTATGTAAATTTTGTTTTTAGATGAATTAAGTTTTTATTGTAAATTAGTTTTGCATAAAAAATATTTTTAGTATCTTTGTGATATGTCAAATTAAAATAGTTTAATTAAATTATAGAAATTTCTAATTCATTTATTGTATGAGATGATTATGAACTTAGTGAAATTTTCGATCATATAATATGAATTATGGATTTTTTGATAATTTAATTAATGTAAATGTGGCTTACGTCACTTTTATATATACTTGTAGATATGACAACTAAAACCATGATCAGTGATTTGTCCACCACTAAATTCGATGGGCCCAATTATGATATGTGGCAGAGGAAGATTCAGTATCTTTTAAATGAACGAGAATTGCTCGAACATTTGATCACAATAATGACTGTGCCTTCCTATTAGACAAAGACGAAAACGATATTGATACTGCCTGTAAGCAATATCAAGCATCCTTGAAGGCTTATAAAGATTGGTCCAAAAGAAATTGTAAGGCATGTTATACTATGTTATATTTCATGTATGACGATCTAATTGGAGAATTTGAGGATTGCCCCACTGCTAAGGACATGTGAGACAAACTTAAGATCATGTTTGGTCTAACATCTGGAACAAGGCTTCGAACCTTACACCTCAAATGGATGAACTGTGAGATTAATATGACTCGTACTATAGCTGAACATTTATGAACCATGAGTGCTATGGTTGTTGATCTTAAGGTAGCTAGGCGGGCTATCTCTGAACAGGAACAAGTCTTGAATGTGATTCGGGCTCTTCCAGATCATACTGAGCACTAGAAGAATGTGAAACTTGTTTTGACACACAATGAGAATGTCAAAACTCTTGCAAAGATAACAAGACACCTCGAAATGGAAGAGGATCGCTTAAAAGCATCTGACTCCTCCAATGTGGCTTTTGTTGCTAAAGGGAAAAGACCCAAAGGCAATAATGTCAATCGAGGTAAGAGAAAAGGTTCTTGACATCCTCGAAGGAATGGACCAAAAGGTCATATTGCCAAGAAGCAAAAGGCTAAGGGCAAAGGAGAGAAAAACATGGCACATGTGAAGTGTTATAATTGTCGAAAGAAAGGTCACTTTGCTCAGGATTTTCCTGAACCTAAAAAGGTATCTTTCTTATCCATTACTCCTGAGTTATAAGTTTGTTCTCAACCATTAGTTGCTAATTCTCTTCCTAATTGGATTGTAGATATGGAAGCAAGCAAGTACATAGTTCGGGATCGAGCTAGCTATGTGGACTTTCATCGGTATCTGGTGGGTTCACAACCTGTCGTGTTAGGAAATGATAGTGCAGAAGATGTCCTAGGAATAGGGACATATAAGCTTAAGTTACGTGGAGGAAATACTTTGCTTCTCCATTATGCTCTCTATACACCCGGGAGTGCGATGTTACCTTGTGCCTCTTGTAACTTTAATGAAATAAGGATTCATTTTTAGTTTTAGTCACTATGGATTGGACATTATGTATAATGGCAATATTTTTGGCCATGCTACAGCGAAAAATAATTTTCTAATTCTTGATTTATGCATGTTATGATAATTCATCTTTAGTGTATGTTTCATATTTTGATCCTAATCCTAAATTTGTTAAATGGCGTGCCAGACTTGGTCACATTAGCCAAGATAGATTAAGTGGGCTAGCAAAAGAAGGTCTTTTAGACTGACTCACTAAGAAGTTACCTAGATGTGAGTCATGTTTAGCTGGTAAGGTAACTGTGAATCCTTTTGGTAAGGCTTCAAGGGTGTCTAAACCTCTAGAGCTTATTCACTCTGATATTTGCAGACCCATGAATGTTAAGGCACGTCATAGGGCTATCTATTTTCTCACTTTAATAGATGACTATTCTCGCTATGGGTATGTGTACCTTTTAGCTCATCGTTATGAAGCGCTTGATGTGTTCAAACGTTTTGAGACTAAAGTTGAGAAACAGTTGGAAAAAAGAGTTAAAGCTCTTCAGACCGATCTTAGTCGAGAATTTCTATTTGATATGTTCAAAGAATTTTGTGAGAAAAAGTGTATAATAAGACAACTCATGATTCCTTGAACTCCACAACAAAACAGTGTTGCGGGGTATAGGAATCGAGCATTGCTTGACATCGTCAGGTCAATAATGGCACACGCTAGTCTTCCATTTAGTTTTTGGGGAGATGCGTTGCTTATGGCAACTTATATTCTCAACCTTGTGCCAGGTAAAAATGTACCCGCCACTCCATATGGGTTATGGAATGGTAGAAAGCCCTCTTTGGATCATTTATATCTACGAGGTTTGGCTGGTTATGTACACAACCCGACTCATAAACATAGGAAACTTGGTCCAAGAGCCACCAAAATGGTGTTTATACGATACCCCGACCATTCTAAAGGGTATGTTATGTTGGGTGAGCACCTGAATGCTGGCATGATGGAAGTTGATTCCTGCAATATGGAGTTTCCTGACGATGAGTTCCCAAGCATAGGTGAAATCAAAAAAGACCTAGAGTTGTATGAGTTACAACAAGATAATCTTGATAAGGGGGAGAATTTAGTAACTCACCAAGTCCAAGTCACCGAGATTTTTCTGCCCCAGAGAACCAAAATGAGAATGAGGTTCATCTTCAATCTCTAAACCCACAACCTGTGGATAGTCTACATGTTCACAATCCCACATCTCAAGGAGATAGTGCGAGCGGTCCTCAACATGACCAGGACCCCACATCTCCAAGAAATAAAGGGAGAGATTCTAAATTAGGGCAAACAAATGTAGGTCCTAGACTCCGAAGAAGTTAGCAGTGAGCATGGAAGAATTCCTCGACGATATTTTCAAATTGAAGAGGAAATATTCCTTTGTACTCCTTTGGAAATAGAAGAACCAACCTCTTTTCAAGAGATTGTTGATTCACCTAACCACACAGAGTGGATGGATGCCATAAGGGATGGAATGGATGGCAAGAAATTAGGTTTAGGAACTAATTGATCTTCCGTCCCAACAAAAGTCAATTGGACACAAGTGGTTTTTCAAGATAAAACATTGGACGGATGGCATAATCAACAAGTTCAAGGCCCGTTTGGTAGCGAAAGGCTATACCCAAATAGAAGGTATAGAGTATGAAGAGACATTTTCTCATGTGGTGAGATTTGCCTCTATTCGCTTACTTCTGGCTCTAGTTACCCATTTGGATCTAGAGTTGTTTCAAATGGATGTAAAGACTGCTTTCCTCAATGGTAACCTTGAGGAACAGATTTATATGAATCAACCTATTGGTTTCATATCAAAAGGTCAAGAAAATAAAGTGTGTCGTCTTAAAAGATCGATATATGGTCTCAAACAGTTTTCCAAATCGTGGCATTTCAGATTCCATGGAGCCATTACTTCTTTTGGTTTAGTCATGGTTTCAGAAGATCATTATATGTATGTCAAGAGAACAATAGGTGGAATTATTTTTCTCACGTTCTATGTTGATGACATATTACCAGCCAACAATAGTATGGAGATGCTTAAAACTACTAAATAGTGGTTGTCCTCTATCTTTGATATGAAGGACATGGGTGAAGCTAGGTATGTCCTAATTGTGGAAATAACTTGAAATCGTCCCAAGAAGCTTCTTAGTTTAATTCAGGAAGTGTATATTAATAAAATCTTGGAACGTTTTCGAAGGCATTATTCCAAACCCGTTGATACTCCAGTGGAAAAGGGTCTAACCTTGAGTCTTGATCAATGCTCTAAAATAGATAAGGAAAAAGAAAAAAAATGAGTAATGTTCCCTATGCTACTGCCATAGGAAGCTTAATGTATGCTATGTTGTGTACATGGCCTAACATTTGCTTTGTGGTTAGTTTGGTAAGTTGTTACCAAAGCAACCCAGGACCTGCTCATTGGCAAGCAATCAAAAGGATTTTTTGCTACCCTTGTGGTACTTCAGACCTAGTCCTTTGCTATCAAAGAAAGGATATAAGGTTAAGGGGATATTCGGATGTCGATTAGAGTGGTGACCTATAGGTCAACCTTAGGATATGTCTTCACCTTAGGAGGCAGAGCCATATCTTGTTGCAACAAGAAGCAAGGGTGTATAACATTATTAACAATGGAAGCAGAATACGTTGCTTGTTGTCTTGCTGCTCAAGAGCCAATCTGGTTGAGGAGTTTTCTTCAGGATCTTAATCTTACTCCTAGAGTTAATGATCCTGTTGAAATGTTATGTGACAACACTACTGCCATATAGTTTGCTAACGATCTGAAGTTTCATAAAAAATCTAAGTATATCAAAAGGTGTTATCATTTTGTAAGAGATGCCATAAAAATAAAGAGGTTCCCATAAAGTATATACTTACTAACAAGATGGTAGCTGATTCCTTAACTAAACCTATTCCTCGAGATTCGTTCAAGGCTCATGTGATGAGTTTAGGTTTGTGTAGGGTTTAGTTTAGTTTTTCATTGAATTGTATCTTGTTGTATATTGGACATTTTTTTAATTGTAATGAGCATTTGTTTAATAAAAGTTTTTCTCTAATGTTCATTAGTACACAATTACATGATAAGGCACATTGTAATGTCACTAGGCTTCTGATTGACCTTGTCACACAGGTAATTACCCTAACGCTTAAGTAGTGCGCAGGATGAGACTTCACAATATTAATATTAAGTGTATGTAATCTTGTGTTATCTTCATACTTGTGTAGTATACATGATAATTTTTTTATTATTTGAATAGTAGCCTTAGTAAATCTAAGATGAGACTCTGATGAGTCGGATTTGAAAGATTCAGATTTCACATTGAAGCCTTAAAGCCAAATCTTGAGTGTTAAGATTAGCATTAGGTTTGTTAATCTGGTGGCTCGGATTAGTTTTTTAAATAAAGCTAGATTCATGATGTGCAAGGCATAGAAGAGTGACATGCCCAGCTTAATGGGAGCTAGATGTGACACATATTCCATACTGTGTGTGCTATATATCAATCTTCTTATAGAGTGACAGTTAAATCCATTTCTCTGTCACCGTGTGATCTCATAGACTTTAATGTCTAATCGAATGAAACCCTTCGACTTAGAACTATGATATGAAGTCAAGGCTTGTTGTTGCTATTTTAGTGTGATTTTCCAAGGGCTAAGATGTATACAGTCCAGCGGATCACATTAGGAAAGCAATTAAGCTAAAATGAATTATTATGAGTGTCTAAGGAATAATCTTTTCCTTCATCACCATATCAGCCCGGGCAATTAAACTTGGCGTATAATCATATGACGCAGCTATGAGCATAAAGGGACAGTGTATGCGTTAGTGATGTTTTGGATGATTTGGCATATCATGAATATGTGAAAGTGTTATGTTAGTTAGATGGTGACTTAATATAACACTATTAGTTCTTTAATGATCACACGCCCCATTCTCAGTATGACACATGAAATTTTAGTAGGACAATTTGACTCTTGGCTTATGTGGCCGAGTGGGTGTTGTTGGCAATTTATGACATTTAATGGCCCTCGAAATAATTATTTGTCCTAATATAAAATGAAGAATTGCATTAGTTGCAAGAATAAGAAACACGTTAAGCAAAAACCATCGAGGCTTTGAGTTTAGAGCATGAATTAATCGGTGACTCTAATAGCCAACCGTAAAAACAAAAACTATCAAACTGCAAATCGATTAAGCTCTTCTACATTAAGATCAGTCCTAATTATTATACAAAAGTGATTTTGATTTTCAAAAAATTAAAATATAAAAAATTTTCATAATTGTTCTGCTGCAATGAAAATTATAAGATAACATGATTTCCGAACATGTACTAGTGTTGTACAATCTATCACGTGCTAGTGTATAAAATGAGAAGCAGATTTGTTAGGGCGTGTATAAGATTCGCGCAAATTGTCTGATGATCGTCCTTTGGTGGTGTGTTGATCTACTATCGACACTTCTACTGGTGCTGTTGATGAGAAAAATTAACGGTGAGAAAAGATAACACGGTGACGTTGGTGGAAGCCCAAAATATGGTAACTATTGGTACCTTAAAAGGTAGTAACTTCTTCCCTTGAAACGATAAAAATCCTGATGACGAAATGCAGAGAGAAAATCAAACACACAGGAACAAGGGAAAATGATCTTTTCTTTTGCACAGAGGAAACTCAGTGTCATAAATGAAATCATAAAATAAAGGAAAAAGTCCAAAATAGTCTATAAACTTTTATTCTAAGTGCACATAGGTTCTTGAACTTCTATTTTTACTAAATTAATTTTAAAATTTTCGTTTAAAAACTTTATCTCATTTGTATAATTAATTTGTACTCTGTGCGTCGTTATTAAGGAAATATGGTGAGCTCTAGTTAGTATTTGGTTGGGTTGATCGTGCTAGGCCTAAGCCTAGACTTAGAATGGCGCATGGGCTGATCGGCCCATACCTTGATGATTGACCTAATTCCTTAAGGTATTAGCTATATAAATCCATTATCTTATCATGAAAAAGGTACGACTTCCGAGAACCCTAGTATTCTTTATTCACTAGCCACCAAATAAAAAAGACTAACTTGAGTGTCGGAGGGGCCTACCGGCAGTCAACCCCCGGTGTGCCCTATTATTTTGCAGGTATTTTTATGCCAAAGTCAACCAATCCCATGGATCCTGACAGCAGCGCCCAACCCCACCAAAATCAGACAGAACCAAATGGCGCCCACCGTAGGGCCCGGCATCAGGGCACCATGTCCAAAAGCACTCAGATCAGTCAGGCGGCTGCAACAAATCCTGATGTAGCCGCTGTTATGGCACTTGCACTACAGCGAATGGGTTTGCGACTACCCGCCGCCCTTCCATCGCCGCATCCTGATCACCAGACACACC
>JAOSBO010029919.1:0-11574 GCA_027563915.1 Erythroxylum rotundifolium | reverse complement strand
GATTCATTTAATAATGCCATTATCGATAGTCAACTACTATCATGATATGAAACTCATCATTCCCTTGAAGTAAACTCTTTTACTTACAGGAGATAAATCATAACGCTACAGTCTAAACCATAATCAAGCAACCAACTTGATTATTCGATTGTGAATCCATTAATTTAGATTATAATAATATACATGTTTCCCATACATCTCTATGTATATGTATATTACTTACAAAGGAATCTTGGTACTTTATAACTAGATATATATAAAGCTCATTAAAACCAATCGCTTTTATTTTATTAATAATATATATTTTCATTATAAAATTGTGACTGAAGAAGATTAAGGTACATGTAAATACACTTGCTTTCTAAGGCACCATACTTACATAACTTTAATAGTATCCATATTAATCATACAAAAAATTTAATCTTTACTTTACATATCATTAGATTCTTCATTCCACTAAGTTTTTACAGGTCTTTGACCATTTCCCCTCTAAATTGAAACTAACCTATCCCACCATATGATTTCACAATTACAAAACTTTAGTGATTGGATCACAACCAATTCCACTTTAGTGATTGGACAATCACCACATTCTAAGTCATAAGAACTTTACTACTTAATAGAAGAATTTGTGAGGAAAGATAAGGCTTTGATCTTTATTATCCTTAATATATCTTAATACCCTGTAAGCAACCTACAAATGAACTGTACTTAGCTTATCGATATATTAACTTAATTGATGGACAACATATGTGATTATTATTCAAATAAAGCAATTTTTCGACTAATATCCTATAACAAGTGACATTAAGAAGTAAAAAAAAAGCACCTACATATGATTTTCTAACTTTATATTAAAATAAAAAGAGTAGAAATTGGTTTACAATAAATAAAATCAGTTTCCTAAAAAAGATCAAAAGCACGTTTTTTACTTACATATATTAATTCCAACACTAGATCAAGCAATCACTTTGAAGTTAAAGTCTTTATGTTTGAATTAATCACCTACAAATTCATTTCCAAAATTTGATTTTAAATAAGCACTATGCTATATGACATTGTTTACACTTGTGAATCGAGAAACCAAGTTCTCGTTGTGATTCTTAGGCTCATGGAATTTTTCACAGCCTTATGGGAGCTACGTCACCAGATTCTATGCTATATACTATCCTAGGATTTATTATACAAAGAATTATCATTTTAATTATGTGCATTTCTTATGTTAATACTAAGTTTGAATTAATCACATTAAAGTGCAAGTCTTTTGATAAGTGCTTAATTGATTATGAAATTATTCCATAAAACTTAGCAATTATTGACATGAAATTGCTTAAGATACTCACTTATGATTTTAGGTACAATTCAGAAGCAAAAAAGTTAAAGTTAGTTGAAAGCTCTACATTTTGACCATTTTTTAAAGATTAATTTTCACTTGTATTCATAGAGCAAGAAGAAGAAAATTAGAAGACAATATGAAGACAAAAGAAAATGGAACAAAAAGAAGAATAATTATAGAAAGCATGTAGACGTGAAAGTTTTTGCCATGCAAAATCATCAATTTAAGGAGTAGCAAAATAGTAGCAGTCTATGAAGACAACGTCATCATTTAGATAAGAAAGGAAAATGTTGAAACGATAATGTAGCAGGTGGACAACTAGCCAAGTAAAATGGCAGCGTAAAGAGGAGAATTGAGAAGACCAAAACATAGATGTCTCATGCCTGCATTTCATGTAGACACTGTGCTTGAACGTAGACAATTGCGTTGTCTACGTTCAATAGCGGAGGTTCATAGATTTTAATAAGTGACATTGTAGATGGATCAAGCATAAAAATTAAATTAATATAGAATAATAGTTGGCAAGAGAGAATAGAAGGGAGGGGCTACAGGGGTTTTGATGGGACATTTTCAATGGGGCAAAGGTATAATCATTTGGAGACCTATAGGGGGATAACGTCTTGATGCCGAGTTGGAGGTGACATAGATGCTGACGACTTATGTTAAGTGTATTTCTTTGTTTTAGTTGTTTCTTTCTATCATTAGGAATTGATTATGTTATCTTGTGTTGATTGTATTGGGTACTGTGAAAAGAAGATTTTAATGCATTCATTGAATCATTTATTTACAAACCTATTGCTAAAATTTCAATATAATCCATAATTGTTATATTGAAATTCATGTGTAGCGACTGATGATTCATAATCATTAGGGATAACATAACCTAGGTTAAATGACGCATCGTATATGGTTGTTGCCTTGATTTATATACTCTCTTTATGGGATCGACCTAGACTCACCACTACTATAGTAGTAGTTTAGTTTTATTTTGACCAATGTTATGATGCACAGTCAATTTTGGCGCTGTTGTAGGGGAGTGCGGTGTTTTAGTTTTTGCTTATGAGTTTAATTGGTGTTTTGTATATATTTGTTTGTAATTGGTTTCTTTTCAGTTATTTCATGATTCTTTCATTTTTTTATTTCGTGTTTATGATAAATTAAAAAAAATTTCATAGATGAAAGTAATTTTTTCTTTAACTCTTACTCTCAATCCTATAACCAAAGTTAGATTGATCAACCTAACTTTGTTTATGAATGGGATAACCATTAGAATTACTTCTATGTAGTTTGCAGGGCATACAACAACTCCCATATGAACCAGAAGCTTCTTGTCACAACTCAAGTACACCTCTGGACGACTATATCAAGACCTGCAATGCTGGCCATCTTTAATTTCAACAGTAGCTTCAACAGAGTATACAACAGACCCAACAGGATATCCAACAAGATGAAAGGCAATTTTGGTTTAGTTTCCAAGATTCAGAGAGCCAACAAAACTCAGGTACATCTCTGGAAGAATTGATGAATGTTGTGATTGCTAACAATCTCCAATTTCAACAGAGCCTAAAACATCATTTGTAATAGTTCCAGCAGGAAATGAGGCATATAACGTCTAGAAACTAGAACTTATTAAGCCAAATGGGTGAGATGGCAGTGAGGATCGACTATCTAGAATTACAAATAAAAGATAAGCAGCTATAGCAACTCAAGGTATACCCTATGGACGCAAGTGAGGAAGTCTTATAAAGTGATGAAGAGGTTGAGAATCTTAAGTGTAATAATCAAGGAGTTGCTTGTGTGGAAGAATTAGAGGAGGAGATCGAAGCATAAAACGACATATCTTTTAGCTCAGAGGTAAGTATTGAGTTCGTAATTATTTTCGTGATTAACTCATCACCTTTACCTAGCGGGCTGGAAAAATTAAACGAAGAAGAAAAAGGTAAATAGTCATTCAAATTATTTCAAGAGAGCAAAGACTTAGTAGAGATAAAGAATCTAAAGATAGGGAGGACGCTGGAGGTGAACGATTATCAGCTAAGACCCTATCCAGAAGAACCTCATATGGAGGAACCATATGTGCCACTAGAAGATCATAATTTTGTCACATGAGGAGAAGTGTAGAGTCGAGCCAGTAACCTTAAACAAAAGCACTTCTTGGGAGGCAACCCAAGGAAAGTAAATTTCTTTGGCTTTAGATTTTCACTTTATTTTTTATATGCATGTGTGCTTTTGAATTTGTTTGTTTTACTGTTTTAAGTTTTCAATCAAAATGAGAGAAATAATAAAACAAACAAACAAACATTTTCTCATTTTTTATTGCTTCTAAGACTATATCATTAGATTAAAGTGTGAATTGATTAGAGAATTTCATAGCAACTTTATCATGTATTTTTACTCTTATGATTGGTTGATATGCATTATATTTAGAAGAGTAGTGACTAATGGTAGACAAAGCCAGTGAGATTTTGAGCCTTATTAGACTAACATATTCATATCTCTCATTATCTTTTAATAATGTATGACCTTCATGATATGTACATCTTGACTTTGCTTTGAATTTCTATATGAGACCACATTTTTATCACATGCATTAACACGGATATGATTAGGCGTTCTTGCTTTTTCGAACTACATTAGCCAAATAGCCTACCCAATATATGGTTTTCCTTTTTAATAAGCCTCGTTGAGCTTTATTTGCCTTTTCTTTGTGTATTAGCCACATTACATGCTTTAACTTAACAAAATGTCCTTCCCAAGCTTTAAAACTAGTGGAACATTTGTTGATTTTTGAGTTTATGGATATACAAAAGTATAAGTGTGGGGGTATGTATATGTGTGGGTTAGTTATAATGTTGGGATGTTACTTTATGCCTTATCGTTAAAATTCTCATGTTGATGTAGTTTATTTTAATTTTTATAAGGAAAAGAAAGAAAGAAAAGTGAAAAGCAAAATAAGAAAAGAAAAAAGAAAAAAAGAAAAAGAAAAAGAAAAAGAAAAAGAAAAAGAAAAAGAAAAAGAAAAAAGTTTAAATAAATGTATCAAGGATGAATTGCATATTTGTTGAAAACTTGTTTATGATTAATACATCCTCCTAAAATTTTAATGAATGTGTTATTGGAGTATGTTGAATATGAGGTAGATGTTGGATTGGAGGGCTAACTCTTTTCGGGAGTGGAAGGCTAACTCTTTTGTGGTTTCAATGTATTGTCATCATTGTATGAGTGACTCCTTCAAATTGGTATATGCTTTTATGTGGTTTGTGAGTGAGAGCTAAATTGGGTTATGAAATATAAATGTTGCATTCATCATAGCTGACGATACATACCTAGTTTTGATGAGTGTTAACTTGTGCACTTGATGTCACGTTGAGTGTTGTTTTGTTTCACAAGTTTAATGGCTTTCAAATTACTTGACCCAAATACATCTCACCTTACCTTTACCCACATTACAACCTCCAAAAGTTCTTTGATTTATGATTTTGCATGTGAACGTTAGAGGTGCAGAAATGAAATGATATGCAAAGTTGTGGATTGTCTTGATCATAAATTGTATTAAATGTACCCATAGATATATTTAGTTAAACATATTTTCCAAGTCTACCATTAAATTGCTTGATTTTAAAAGATGATGAATGCTGAATTGATCATGAGTAAAAGTTTGAAATGTTGAATTCTTGCTATGATTGTTGAAAGTCATTCATGTTTGTTTATGATTATGTATTCTCAGAAAATATGAGAAATGAGATAATGTTTTTGGGTCTTTGAGCTTAATTTTAATGTTTTGCCTGAGGATGAATAAAAACTAAGTGTAGGGTAAATTGATAGGTGCTTAATTGATTATGAAATTATTCCATAACATTTAGCGATTGTTGACATGAAATTGCTTAAGATACTTTGACTCATATGTGATTTTAGGAACAATTCGAAAACAAACAAGCTAAAGTGAGTTGAAAGCTCTATATTTTGGCCATTTTTTAAAGATTAATTTCCACTTGTCTTCATGGAGCAAGAAGAAGAAAATTAGAAGAAAAAAGGAACACAAGAAAAATGGAACAAAAAGAAGATTATAGAAAGCAAGCAGCACGTGCATGTTTTTGCTATAAAAAATCATCAATTTAATGGAGCAGTATATTGGTAGCAGCCTATGAAGAAAGACCAGCATTTGGCAAGCAAGAAAAATGTTGAAATGATAATATAGTAGGTGGACAACCAGCCAAGTAAAGTGGTAGCGCAAACAGGAGAGCTGAGAAGTGTTGGAGTTATGTAAATATATTGCCCTGGAAAGCAAGTGTATTTACATATAACTTAATTTTCTTCTAGTTACTTTTGTAATGAAAATATTTATTATTAATAAAACAAAAGAGTTTGGTTTTATTTGTATGAGAATTATATATATCTAGTCATAAGGTACAAAGATTCTTTTGTAAGTAATATACATATACATGGAGATGTATAGGAAACATGTATATTATTAAAATCTAAATTAGTTGATTCACAGTTAAATAATCAAGTTGGACACTTGATTATGGTTTAGACTGTAGTGATACGATTTATCTCCGTGTAAGTAAAAGACTTTACTTCAAAGGAATGATGAGTTTCATATCATGATAGTAGTTGACTATCAATAAAGGCACTATTAAATGAATCTAGAATCAAGTATATTCTAAGGAATAAAGTGGGCAGTGACTTTAATCTTAAAACATAAACACTTAACATTATGTTATTACAAACCACAATCTTGATAAGTGGTGAACTCATATGTGTTTCATTATAATTCTTAGTATGATCGGAATGGATTTGTATAAAGTATCAATCTATTGTCTACATGTTGGAATCATTAATAGGAACATGAATCAAGGAACATTCACTCAAATAAAGAGTTTATACTGATATCATCACTTTTGGATGTTTTTACGGAGTTTGGTGATTAAACTGGTGCCAGTTGTGTGTTAATCACGTATAAAGTAAAACGGGAGATCTACAAGGAAAAACCAACATAATGGCAAAACGGTAATTTTATCCTTTATTGAGTGGATGGCTATTGTTCATAATAAAGTTTGCAATTGGACATCTTATTTGAAACATATATTCTCATAATACTTAGTAATTCAAGAGTTCAACCAATTGTCTTTAGTGGAATGACATTTAGTTAATAAGATGGAATCAATTCTAATGAGATTAAAGTAATTTCGGGCTTATTAAAGCTTAAATTATCTAAGTCCAATAGGATTCCCCATTTAGCTTTTAGGAAGGTTATGAAGCAAAGTAAGAAATATAAATAGAGGTTTTAAAACCTATGATTGAATGTTGGGCTTACTTTAATTAGAAGCCTAGATGAACATTTGATATTGGGCTTGACTTTGGTTTGATTTGATTAATTAAATTCAAACAAAGTCATTAAGAAAGAAGGAGGGAATATTTTGTTTTCTATACCTAAATAGTGTAGCTGCACATTTAGCATTGAATTGCTAAATTAAAGATGATTTTTATCATGCTTTATCATCATTAAATGGAGTAACGATCTTATTATTAAATGGTTTAATGGCTGTCTTTTAATGATGGCATGTAATTTAACCTTTTAGTATTCATTTTATTAAAGAAAGGAAGAGGTGCATTTGATGTATTCTATCTTCCTTCTTTCATCCATAACCGGAAAATGAGAAGGTCTCATTTAAGTTATTGATCTTTTCATATAGCCATCTTAAACAAATGAGAAAAGTCTCATTTATTAGCTTCTTTATGATTTATTAAAGAATGAAGTGATGCATTTGATGCACATCACGTCTTTCTTTCATGATGACCAAACTTGACAAGGAGAGGAAGAAGTTTTCTTGCATTTTGTTTTTTGACTCACTCTCTCCTCTCATGCATATATAGCTGAAACTTGAATGAGAAGAGTCATTTTTGGCTTCTTTTCTTCAAAGAAAAATCTCTTCAAAAATATTTTTTCTCCTTTCCCACCAAAGGATCTTGTTAACCAAGTTGTCCAAGAAGAACAAGTGGTAGATCGGATTGGTTAGGATACAACAACAAGGAGAGGATACATTGACAAAGGCGAGGATACAAAAGCAAGGAGTCAAAGTTGTAGCAAGGAGTCGGTATATTTCTACCACCTGGTTCTTATGCAAATTATTTTCCTTATATCGTATTATATATATCTGAAACATATTGATTTGGTTATGTTATTTCCGCTACATTTTAATTTTGAAAAAGTTTTGAAATCTAATATTTAACTAAATCTTGCATGTTTTCGTTTTCGATCCAACAAAAAGACCAAAATGAAAACGTCTCATATCTACATTTCACGCATAACTGCATTAAACACAAATAAAGTCTGCGTTCAATAGAGGAGTTTCGTAGGTTTTAATAAGTGATACTATAGATGGAACAAGTATAAAAATTAAATCAAAATAGAACAGTAGCTGGTGAGACAGAATAAAAGGGAGGCGTTATAGGGGTTTCCGTGGGACATTGTCAAAGGGGAAAAGCTATGATCATTTGGAGACCCAGAAAGGCTTAAGTTCTCGATGCCGATTAGAAGGTGACATTGACACCGACAATTTGGGTTAAGTTTATTTCTTTGTTTTACTTGTTTTTTTTCTCTCACTAGGAATTCATTATATTATCTTATGTTGATTGAATTGGGTATTGTGAAAAGATGATTTTAATGAGTTCATTGAATCTTTTATTTGCAAACCTATTGTTAGAATTTCGATATAATCTGTAATTGTTATGTTGAAATTTATATGTAGCGACTAATGATTCATAATCATTAGGGATAACATAACCTAGGTTAAATGACACATCGTAAGTGGTTCTTGCCTTGATTAATCTATTTTCCTAATTCATAATGCTACTACTTAACTAAATATAGAGGTTATATCTTAGGTTATTCGATGGTTAGGTTTAATTAATGATCGTATCTTGATTAAACAAAACCTAAGGGAAAACTCGAGATAATTATTAACCCACCATTAATAGTTTGTAGGAGAGGTTTGAGAATAACAAATCAATGAAATATGTTTAATTAAGGTGTAGGTTAAGATTGAACTACAAGTGGTTCTTGACTTGTAGTTAAAAAGAGCGGATATCTATCCCACAAGTATTGATGACTAGAGACCACTTAATTTAGACACAAATTTGTTTAAGAAATAAAATTGTTAAATGTGAATAATCTGGAAAATTAAATTAAAAATAAAAGACTAAACATGTGTTCTTCACTTGAGGATTTTTTTCTACAGGTGGGTGTCATCTCCCTCGAAGATCGAGGATTAATGATGCTTAAATAGTCTAAAAGCCTTAAGTTTAATGAAGCTCAGCATATTGTCTCGGATTATGATTCCCACATATATGGGAATTTGTATGATTCCCACGATTGTGGGAATTGGCCTCAGCTTCACTCCTCTTTTCTTCACCTCTTTGATCTTTAGTTTACCATCCAAGTTGTTCCCTCTTCCTTTCAACATAAAAAATAGTCAATTCTTCCCCTTAATTAACATCAAACATACAAGAACAACAATGGAAATCAAACTTAATGAAAACATACAAAATGAATCATAAACTAGAACAATGAACAACAATTATGATAGAAAATCCATGTCAATTACCTATAAAAATATGTACTAATGCACACCTATCAACATCCCCACACATGAATCTTTGTTTGTCCTTAAGCAAAATAAATAAAACCAATCAATTCTATCACTTCATTTTCACAAAAATTAAAACATACAATCACTCAAATTCAAGCCAACTCAAATATCAAGTTAATGCACACATCATGACTACTTTTTTGTTGGTGTACATAAGCAAACTCAACAACTAAAACAATCACTCAAAGATAAGTACAGATGTACAAATGAATTTTCCTCACGGTTTTCACTCATTTCTCTCAATTGTTTAAGGGTTAGTGTTTCGCTCAAACTTCCTAAAGGAAACTACACTACCATAGGTTTGCTAATATTCCAATTCTCCTCTATAAGGATTGCATGCATAAATAGATAAAAAGGACTTGTTTAAGGTTGTAGTGTGGTAAGGGTTAAGGTTGGTCAGAAGAGGGGGAAAGAGGGTTAAGCACAAGCATAAGTAAAGTAAAAAGCAGATAAAATGGGATAATAAAACATGACTCTGAGATATCCAAACATAACTAATGTAGTACTCTGCACTCATTTACGCTACTCGATTGTTCTTCCTTTTTCTTTTCCTTTCTTTTTCATTTTCATTCATTTTTTTCGCTTTTCTTTCTTTTTCTTCATACATGGAAGAACTATGAATCAAAGTTAGCATTATATACAATGTAGTCCATAAGAAAAGATACACTTAACTTATCTTGATAAAAATTTCACACAATCCCAACTAATGTTTTACTTAATACTTTACTAAGTTTGTGAAAGTGTAGGATAATGGGGTTTAAAGTTTTAAAATTTTAGGTGTTTCCAAAAAACAAAGGTTAAGGCTCAATGGTGGTAACAAGCCTAAATCATCTCTATTAAGCATACATCTAGTAGACTCAAAGGGATTTAAAACAAGTTCTGAAGGTAGTAACCTAAGGAAGTAATACTCAGCAAAGAAATGAAATGACTATTGATGGAGTCATATAGCTCAATCACTTTAGCTTAAATGAAAACTCATTATGTATCTCTACATTATCTCATTGTTCAAATGTCAATTTGTGACTAAGCTTAACCAATTACTTTCATCACTCTATATGGTTCAATTTCTACTTAAGTAGCCTAATCTAAGTTCAAGCATGCATTCAATCTAATTCTAACTAATGTGACAGAATCTTATGGCAATATTTATCAA
Source organism: Erythroxylum rotundifolium (assembly GCA_027563915.1). Lineage (NCBI taxonomy): Eukaryota > Viridiplantae > Streptophyta > Magnoliopsida > Malpighiales > Erythroxylaceae > Erythroxylum > Erythroxylum rotundifolium. Next base: position 1,433 of record JAOSBO010029919.1, on the reverse strand, counting down.
AGTGACTTAAGAAATGTTCCATTGCTAAAACAAAGCACCATTGCTGACAAAAAGCACATGATATGATCTACAAATCATTTTCAAATTGGATGAATCATACAAATAAAATCAAGATGATATGATCTACAATGACAATTAGTTAGTTGGAGGCGATTATAGGACTCAACTAACAACAGATCTTTGAAGATTATACAAGCGAGTTTTTTCAAGAAGACCATTGTCAAATTAGACTATAAATATCAGGATAGTCGTAGACAAAATAATTTTTACTAAGCATTCACTGTACAAAATATCCTGAGTCAAAAGATGAAAAATAGAGATAAAAAACACCTGTAGCGTGAGTTTAGAAAAGCTCAAATAGTATCTTTTCTAGTGAAAGGAAGGCTAGGGCCTAAAGAGGCTAAGATAGCAGATAAAGAATACTTTGTGAAAGAGACCTTAAGACGCTGTGAGAGAAGAAATAATACTTGTAAAGTTGAAGAGATAGTGAAATCTCAGATAAACTCTGAGGATTGGATGTAGCCCAAAGGTTAAGGATGAACCAGTATAAACTGCGGTGTCATACTCTCTGATTCTCATCTCTTTAATTTTTGTAGTTAGAAGAAAAAGATATTATTTCTACTCTTGCATTACGCTAAAAAATTAAGTGCATTGTTTTGTAATCATCTGAGTTTTCAAGAAAACCAAGAAGTTTTTAAAGATAACTATTTTTAGACGATATTACACAATTCAATCCCCCTTCTTGTATAGTTTACATATTATAAGTGGTTTCTATATTAACAAGTGATTTACTTCAGTTGGTATCAGAGCTCAAGTTTCCAAGAAACATTGTTACAAAGTGAGGACAAAGATCCATAGCTGAATCACATGTTTTTATAGCTGAAGGTGCCTTTGTCTCAAGACCTCCTGCATTTAATGGTGAAGACTATCACTATTGGAAGGACATGATTTGGCTCCTTATAAAATCTACTCACATTGATCTTTGGGATATTATTGAAAGCGGTCCATATGTTCCAATAGACTACGAAGGGAAAAGCATCGCTCATGAACAATGGTCAGCCAATCACAAAGCTCGTGTTCAATTAAACTCAAAGGCTAAGTTCTTTTGTTCAATTAAACTCAAAGTCCAAGTTCTTTTTAAGTTGTTCTCTAAACAGAAGTGAATATGATAAGGTTCATATATGCGAATCTGCAAAGGAAATTTGGGACACATTAGCCATTGCACTTGAAGGCACAAACCAGGTGAAAGAATCCAAGATTGGTATTCTTGATCATCAGTATGAGCTGTTCAAAATGAAGGATGATAAGTCTATTGATCAAATGTTTGGACGATTCCGAACAATTATTAATGGACTTAAAGCTTTAGGGAGAATCTACGATAGTCAAGACCATGTCAGAAAGATTCTCAGAAGTCTTCCAAAAAGATGGAGACC
>JAOSBO010029894.1:0-11575 GCA_027563915.1 Erythroxylum rotundifolium | reverse complement strand
GCATTGTTTGGCAAGTGACATATGTCACTTGCCAAATGTCTAATGCTTATAAACTAAATCCAATTCCTATTTTAATTATCTCCCAATTTTCAATGGCACTTGTCATTAAATTCCATAATCATTTATCTAAATTTCCAGTGCCATTTGACAGTAATTTCTACTACTGATAAAATAATTATTCTGCCACTTGGCATTTTTCTAGTCCAAAAATTACCCCGAAATTTCAAAAAAACAATTTCTAAAATTCTTCAAAAATTCGAAAACCACTATGTCTCTCTCCAACTCAATTTTTCATACACACAAATCACATTTCACAATCACATTTCTTAACACTTATACTGGGAAATGTCATGAATGCATGTACAGTCATTTTTTTTTCAGGTGCAAAATTCACTATTCACATATATGCGGATGCTAGATTATGCATGAACATGGAAAGGCATTTCTAAACGCCCATGGACCACTCAAAATTACTATTCTATCCTTCCCATCGGTGATGGGATGTTACATATACTTTAGGATTAATGGTTATAGTTTGAGAGAGAGTAATCAACCATACAATAGTCTAGAACCAACAATCTGATAATTCACAATTAGTTAGGTAAAATTCCTTTTCTCTCAATTGGTAATTTCTTTCGGTTGGCTCTTGGGTGTGTTTTAATTGCTTAGTAATTAGTATATTCATGTTTGATTGAATTAATTTCTCATTTTTAGTTTTGTGCAATCTGAATTTATGTGATTGCTTATGGCCTTAGATTTTAGGATTAAATTAATTCCCTTCTCGTGTGATCGACACCTTTGGTACTACGCTAACGAACTGTGCACTTACAGATTATCGAGGGTTATTATTAAAACTTATACACAGCCAAACCACTCGATTAAGTTTTTGGCGCCATTGTCGGGGAGGCGATTAGCTTAATTCTTTAATTTAAGGCATTTTAGTTAGTTTTTATTTTCTATTTTTTCTTTTTATTTCTATTTCTGAATCAATGCTCTTGCATGAACATAAGAGTCACAAGAAGTTTGAGTCATGCAGATGAAACCTTAAAGTTAGACATCACTCGATTAAAAGGATGGATTAGGAAAGCTCGACGAGAAGATGAAGAAGAAATTGCAAAAGCAACAACGCCCAAGGAATTTCAGCAAGATTTGGATCGCGGAGTGAACCAAGGACGTCATCAAAGAACCCTTATGAATTTCATGAGATCAGGGCTCAATGTGGCTAAGCAAAGAGTAGCTAGGCTACCCGTACAAGCAGCTTCTTTCGAAATTAAACTAGCCTTCCTAAATATGCTTCAACAGAATGTGCAATTCTATGGACTAATAAATGAAGATCCCAATGCACATATAGTAACTACCTTGAAATTTACGATACCATTCGGTACCCTCAGATGTCACAGGATGCGTTAAGAATTAGGCTTTTCCCTTTTACCTTAAGAGATAGAGCAAAGGCTTGGTACCACTCCCTCAACCCCGCCAATGTCACCACTTGGAATCAACTAGTTTGTGTCTTTTTAGACAAGTATTTTCCCTTTAACAAAACCATGGAGATTATCAAAGAGATTACCAACTTCCAATAAAGTGATGGGGAATTGAGCTATGAAGTGTGGCAATGATACAAGGACTTGCAACGAAAATGCCTACACCATAACTTACCTAGGGAGTTTTTATTGCAAACATTCTATAATTAAGTAACCCCACATATGAGAGCCACGATGATGCAACTTCAAGAGGACCACTAATCAGAAAAATGGTAGATGAAGCAGGAGAGTTGATAGAGGAGATTGTAAGTAATAGCTACCTATACACAAACAAGCAGAGTAGACAAACCATTACTTTCCGAGAACAAAAAGGAATTGTAGCTATTGATCAAATGATGGAGATGTAGGGGAAAAAAGACAACTTAACTCAACAGGTCAACAACTTGAAGGCTTCATCCTCGGCTTCGGTAAAAGCCATGCAACTAAAGTGTGAACTTTATGGATAGATGGACCATGACACTATAGATTGCTTCTTGATGAAGGATAATGATCCAGAGTAAGTTAATTATATAGGAGCTCAATATGGAAAGGAAAGGGAAAACAATCCCTACTCTAACAAATACAACTCTGGGTGGAAGAATAACCTTAACTTCTTGTGGACGAATAATGCTAGAGAATAGTTTAGACCTCAAGGACAACCAAGATTCCAACAAGATAAATTGAGCTCAATGGAATCCAAGTTGGATGGGATTTTAGATAAAATTGGAGGCATGGAGGGTGCACATAGGAACCTTGAAAGCAAGTTCGAACAAGTCACTAAGAACCACGCCTCTTCAATATACAATGTGGAGGTCCATGTAGGCCAACTGGGATAGGCAATTTCAACTCGGAATGCAGAAACCCTTCTAAGCAATACCAAGTCTAACCCAAAGGAATAGATTATGGCCATTACTTAGACCCGGGAAAAGAAACTTAAACATATGAAAGAAGATGGAGATAATAGAGAAGGACAAGTAATTATAGAATTCCTTCTAAGTGAGCTCGTAATTAAGCCAATAGAATAACCTTGACCTAAATTTCTATACCTATTCTAGCTCAACGGAGGTTAATTTCAAGTAAGGCGATGAGGAATTCAAAGGAGCTTGAATTAAACAATGTTGAAGACCCTGGGAATGTGTTTAGAAAGAAACGATCACGGAGGAGAAGGTGAAGCAGAAGGAAGGTGGAATCCAAGACATGGTAGCTCATATGCAACTACGCTACCAATGCACTATTCATTTGAGTCACCATGAACACAAGAAAAGCATCGAGCTAACAACGTTAAAAGAAGCACTACATGGGAGGCAACCCATGGATTGTTAATTTTATGATTATTTCCTTTGATTTTTAGATAGTTTGAATTCTGTAGTTAGGTTATTTCGTTTCCAAATAAAATCGAGAAGGCATAAGACTTCAGCATGAATTAGATGATCGAGGAAGTAAGCAAAAGAGAGGTGAAAGAGCTATAAAGAGTTAAGAAGTGATTTCTGGAAGTGTAGAAGGATGAAAGAAGAAAAAAAGCATAAATTTTTGGAAATATTGCAGGTCACGATTGTGGTTACAGCAGGGTAAAAAGGGGACATGCGAATTTCAATTTTATTTTTATTATTTTACCCTCCATTAACCTATATATTCATTTCTTTTGTCATTTTTCACTCATTTTCATATTTTAACTTTATCTCTCTAAGTTTAGAACCTCCAAGCACTCTCACTTCTCTTTAACCAAATTTCAAACGTCCAGTCTCTTTAGACTTCTACCTACTTGAAAGCCAGGATGCCATGTATTAGCAGTCAGTAAAGTGTGATCAATCATCTAGACAAAACCAAGTTGCTAATGGACATTTTGTATTAATTTTTGATACATAAATTGCTAGACTCTTGTCTATTTAATATTTAAATTGCACTAATTAAAAATTATTTGTTTTAATTTGAGGCACATATAGGCTTTGGAACATTTAAGAGTATAAAGCAAGAAAAGCCCTCAAAATAAGCAAGGATACCACCTAAAAATGTTAACGTTTTGACATGGTACCAGCCACGGTTTTTGCATGAAGAATAGGTTAAAACTTGGTGAAAAAGTGTGGGATAAGGAGACCTAAATGGACGTTCGATGCATATAAAACAAAAGAGGAGTGAAGCTAGTAGCATAGACGGTTATGCATGAGTTTGAATAAGAAGGCGGGACTGTTAGGGTTTAATGGAATGAACAAAGAGAGTCGGAAAAACAGGGAGTGTGGCTGGGTTTGCATGAAAGAGTACAGCTGTGTGGACTTTGAATGGAGAGAACACAAACAGAATTAGGTGACGACGTAGAGAAGGGATAACAGCTTGAGTGTGCGTGAAATGTGGACCAAACCACAATTTTTATTTGGCACATCGAGGTATAGGATAGAAGAGCTGCAGCAGCTGGTAATGTGAAGCAGTGGTGGCAACGCAGAAGGGAAAAGAAGACAGTAATGTGCGTGAACCAAGGCAGCGTAAAAAGTGGACCAAAAGACTCTCCTAAAATCACGTTGAAGGCTGGCGGCGTTAGAGGACAGCGAAAAAGACAGAGAAAGAATGAGGAGCGCGAGAGTAAAGTGAAGGCTGGAGGCGTTGAAAATAAAATAGAACAACAATATGAAGGTTGGGGAAAAAAAAAGATATTGGCGGCTTAAGCAAGTTGCATGATTGTGCGTGAAAGAGAGGAGCAAGGAATATAGCTGGCAGAGAAAAGAAGAGAGTAGCTGGAGGGTGTAAAAAGAAATTAGGAAGCCAACAGCTGTGCGTGAAAAGAGGTGATCAGAGCTGCACGTGTGTGAGAAGAAGGAAGCAGATGGTGGCACTCCACTCACAACGAAGAAGGTGGTGGATGCAAGCAGCTGGAGGAACGTTGAAGACAGCTGGTGCATGAAAGGATTAAACTTTAGCTAGTGGAAGAGACACTTGGTGGAAGCAAAAACGAGACACCTGGTGGAAGAAAAACGTTGCAGCTGAGGAGAGAAAAACGTTGCTGTTGGTAGAGATGAAAACACGTTGGCTGGTGGCATAAAATAATCGTGAGCTGGTGGCTAGGAGGGAGACGTTGGTAGCTGGTTGAGTGGAAATAAAGAATGTAAAGCAGCTATGTTGAGGTGGAAGAAACCAAGACGTTAGCTGGGGAGTTGTGGCAAGAAGAGGAGGAGCTACAGTACCAAAGAGAAGCTGGCGTGGGGAGACCAGAGGGCATTGGCCAAGACGTACCGAAGCTAGTGACGCAACAGAAATATAGCTGTGGGAGAAAAATAAATATTGGGTGTTTTTGATTTTTTTAATCCTGCATTTATTTTAATTGTGTGGATTTAATCAATGCAATCATATATTATGACCATGATTTATGTTACATTGATAAATATGTGTAAGTAAGTTTTTCTTTTCAGTTAAGGTGATTAAGGTTAAGATTGATATTGGATTAGGATAATTTTTGTGATATTGATTTTTGCTTGATTAAATGCATATTTAGTCCTAATTTAGCTTGATCACCTAGATTAAGACCTTAGATGATTGAATGCCACAACCAATGGGATTTAATTTGTCAGAAAATTAATCAAGCGACATACTTGAGACTAAAGTGTAGACTCACCTTAGGATCTTGTGTGAAGACACCTAAGATTAACAAACTTAGTTTTAGGCTTCTTGAATTGAACGCCTTTTATGCCAAATCATCTATGAACCTATTGGGTGACTCGAATTTAGAAGAGAAAGGAATTCCCATGAACATTGGGTTGGACTTGCTTTAGTGAAGCAATTCCTAGATCAATTCACCATTATAATTTTTAATGTCCAATCCAATTGAAATCCAATACCTTAACCGATTTTTGTCATTTGATTAAATCTAGTCGTTTTAATTCATACTTTGCATATTTCATATTTCCTTGATTTGCTTACTTAAATTTATTTTATTTTCAAATCAATCAATTCGTGATCGTCTGAGTAAACTTTCATCATTTAATTTAATTGTCTTGAATTTTGGAATCCGTTGGGTACGATATCTAATTCTTACCGTTTTATATTACTTGTCGATGAGGTGCACTTGCCTCTAGTTGATCTAGATCGAATTTAATTTATGTTGTTTTGTTTAGACCGCAACAAGTTTTTCGCACCGTTGCCAGGGATAAATTCCTTATTTTGAGTCATTAGGTTAGACAGTATTAATTATCTCAGATTTAATTCTTTCTTCATTGTTTATTTACGTATTTTAGTTGTCTGCTTGATTGCTTTATTTCGATGTGTTTTATATTCCATTCTTAGTTCTATTATTATTTGCCTTTTGTTTTTTCCATTTTTTTAATGCTTACTCGTGGTCAAAAGCCCGAGAATTTGCTACTAGATACTGGCTTGAAAAAAACAACTTGCAAGTTGCATAAGGAAACCCGATTGGCTCGGAGTAGTAACACAGCAGAAAGGATTAGAGAAAAGCAATTTGTAGAGATGGAACGGCACGAAGAGAGGTTGATGCCACATACTGAAGAGAGAAGGAAGTTGACTATGATGGATTTGACTATGGGACACAATAGTAGGCCCATGCCTCCCATTATAAGGCCGACGATCACAGCTGCGAGTTTTGAGATTCCTCATAGCATTACATCCATGGTGAGAGCATCTCAATTTGGAGGATTGCCTTTGGAGGATCCGAATACCCAATTGGAGACCTTTCTGGATATTTGTGATTTGTTCAAGCAGAATGAAGTGTCAGATTATGCGGTGAGATTAAGGTTATTCCCATTTTCTTTAAGGGATAAGGCCAGAGCATGTTGGCCAGTTTGTATTCAGGATCAATTACTACATGGGATGAGATGATGAGATTATTTCTGGCTAAATTTTTTCCTCCTGCCATGGTTGCAAAGATGAAGAATGAGATCACTTTCTTCACCCAATATGAAAATGAAAGTCTATATGAAACATGAAAGCAATTTTGGGATATGTTGACATAATGTCCTAGTCATGGGTTTTCTACCTGGTAGCAAGTCAATACTTTTTATACAGGAATGACCCCATCAACTAGGAGTACCATAGATGCTGTAGCAGGAGGTAGTTTAATGAGAAAGACGCCAGATCAAGCCTACAAATTAATTGACGAGATGGTCATTAGTAGTTTTCATTATCATACAGAAAGGCATCCCCAACGACCTATAGGAGCTCGTGTAGTAGACAATACAATGACTTTATCAGCTCAGATGGATGCTTTGACAAAAAAACTAGATAATTTGATGCATAGTGTGAAAGGAGGGGCTAGTTCTTCATTGAGGAGTTATGCCATATGTGAGCATTATGGTGGAGATTCCTATGCCTCTTCTGAGTGTCAAATTGAGAATCCTTTTGCTCAAGAGACGGAAGAGGCCCATTATATAGGAAATTATAACAGACAGCAAGGGGATCCATATTCTAATACTTATAACCTAGGGTGGAGGAATCATCCAAATTTTTCTTAGCGTAACGATCAGGTGGTATAACCACAATCATCCAATGTTCAAAGACAACCACCTCTACCTCCAGGTTTCAAGGCTCCTAATCCTATGCCATTAGAGAAATCTAATCTCGAAGAGCTACTCTCTAAGTGTATTTCTACTAACGAGGTTAGGATGTAAAACCAAGAATCTTCTACCAGACATTTGGAGAATTAGATGAGCCAGATTGCAAGTTTGTTAAAGGAAAGACCTTCAGGTTCATTGCCTAGCACTACTGAGGCCAACCTAAGAGAACATGCAAAGGCAATCTTATTGATGAGTGGCAGACAGCTTGAAGAAGTTAAGGAGAAACAGAAGGATAAAGAAATGGAAAACAGTGAAGAAGAAGAGAGTCGGGAAAGTGGCAAGGAGGCCAAGGAAGCACCAGCTGAAAAGGAGGATCATCCAAGGTTATTTGTTAACCCCATCACACATTTGGTAAGACCTTGGATTCTTATCCTCAAAGGTTGAAAGGTACGCAATTAGATAAGCAATTTGGTCGTTTTCTCGAGATATTTAAAAAGTTGCATGTAAACATTCCTTTTGTTAAGGCCATAGCACATATGCCTTCTTATGCTAGGTTTTTGAAAGAAATTTTGTCTAATAAGAGAAGGCTTGAGGAATATGCCACGGTAAAGCTGAATGAGGAGTGTTTGGCTATATTGTCCAGAAAGCTACCACTGAAGCTTAAGGATCCAAGGAGTTTTACTATTCCTTGTGTTGTTGGTGAATTGAATATAGATAGGGCTTTAATGGATTTGGGTGTGAGCATTAACTTAATGCCTGTTTTTGTTTTCAGGAAGTTAGGATTGACAGAGTCCAAACCCACTGCTATTTTGCTTTAGCTAGCAAATAGGTCCATCACTTATCCGAGGGGAATCATTGAGGATGTATTGGTCAGGGTCGAGAAGTTCATGTTCCTAGTGGATTTCTTATTCCTTGACATGGAGGAAGATATAGAAATCCCCATCATTCTTGAGAGACCTTTCATGGCCACTGTAAGGACCATCATCGATGTGCAACGTGAAAGCTCATCTTGGGAATTCAAGATGAAGAACTAGTGTTTGATGTGTTCAATGCTATGAAACATCCTTCTACTCTTGACTCTTGCCATTTTATTGATATTTATTCTTCTAATGTTGATAATTCTTCTATTGTATGTGCAGATTTGTTAGAAGGGGAAGCACTAGGAATGAACGAAGAGTTAGGGGAAGAATTGCAAGAATAGTTGGAGGATATTGAAGTTGAATTGGAGTAGGAATATTGGAAACATTATAGAGCATACGAGCCTCTCCAACGTTAAACCAAGCTATTTCCGAAGCCTTCAATTGAAGAGGCCCCTTCTCTTGACCTTAAACCTCTTCCAAGTCATTTGAAGTATGTTTATATTAACCTACCTGAGCACTTACCAGTTATCATTTCTTCTTGTTTGTCAGGTGCCATTGAAGAGCAGTTGCTGAGGGCACTGCAGGACCACAAAAAGGCCACTGGGTGGTCCATTACATATATCAAGGGTATAAGCTCTTCCTTTTGCACACACCATATTTTCATGGAGGATGGAAGTAAGGTGATATTGCTGCCCTTGAGGAGACTTAACCCACATATAAACGAGGTAGTAAAAGATGAGGTAGTAAAGCTTCTAGATGCATGTATTATCTATCCCATTTTTTTATTCTGGTTGGGTTAGTCCTGCGCATGTCGTGACAAAGAAAGGAGGCACCACTGCGTTGAAAATGAAAAAAATGAATTAATAGCCACTAGGAAGGTAACTGGGTAGAGAATGTGCATAGATTATAGGAAGTTGAATGATGCCACCAGGAAAGATCATTTTCCTTTACCTTTCATTGATCAAACGATTGAGAAATTAGCTTGACATGACTTTTATTGTGCCTTAGATGGATATATTGGATATTTGCAATTTTCGGTAGCCCCGAAAGATCAAGAGAAAACAACTTTTGCATGTCCTTATGGTACATTTGCATATAGAAGCATGCCATTTAGGTTATGCAATGCTCTGGCTACATTTCAAAGATGCATGATGGCTATTTTTTCTGATATTCTTGAATCTTGCATTGAAATTTTTATGGATGACTTCTCTCTGTTTGGTACCTCCTTTGACGCATGTTTGGATAACTTAGAGAAAGTCTTAATTAGGTGTGAAGAGTCCCATTTAGTGCTAAATTGGGAACAATGTCATTTCATGGTATAGGAGTGCATTGTTTTAGGTCATAAAATATCTAGCAAGGGTATAGACGTAGACCCAGCAAAATTGATGTTGTTAAGAAACTTCCACCACCAAGCAATGTTAGATCCATTAGAAGTTTCTTAGGTCATGCTGGTTTTTATCGTAGGTTCATTAAGGATTTCTCTAAGATTGCTAAACCTTTGACTGAGTTACATGAAAAAGATGTTGTATTTAATTTTGACGATAAATGTTTGACATCTTTTCAATTGTTACGGATATGCTTGTGATTGCGCCTATTCTTATATCTCCTGACTGGTCTCTTCATTTTGAATTAATGTGTGATGCAAGTGATTATGTAGTGGGTGCTGTTTTAGGCCAAAGATGAGGTAAGACCTTCCATCCCATTTTTTATGCAAGTAGGACATTGAACAATGCACAACGCCATTATACCACCACAGAAAAAGAGATGTTGGCAGTTGTGTTCGCTTTTGACAAGTTTGGCTCATATTTGGTTTTGTCTAAAGTGATTGTGTATACTGACCATGCAGCTTTGAAATACTTGATGAAAAAACCTGATGCTAAACCAAGACTAATTCATTAGGTGTTACTTTTGCAGGAGTTTGACATTGAGCTGAGGGATAAGAAGGGAGCCAAGAATTTTGTAGCTGATCACCTGTCAAGGTTAGATGAAGTTGCCATGGAGAGTGCAATGATGAAGGACATTCAAGAGACTTTTCCTGATGAGCATCTAATGGTTATGTCAGTAACTCCTTGGTTTGCAAACTATGTAAACTACCTTGCTGGTAATATCTATTCCCCTGATCTTTCTTATGCTTAAAAGAAAATTTTTTTTCTGAGGTAAGATACTATCTTTGGGATGATCCTTTTCTTTACAAGATTTGTGTGGATGGTATTGTTAGGCGTTGCATTCCTGAAGAGGAAATGTCTTTTGTGTCATATCATTATCATTCTAGAGAGGCAAGGGGACATTATGGTGCATCTAGGACAGCTCATAAGGTTTTACAGTGTTGTTTCTATTGGCTCACCTTATTTAGGGATGCATTTGCATTTGTCAAATCTTGTGATAGGTGTCAAAGGAACAGAAATATTAGTAGGAGACATGACATGCCATTGATTAACATTATTGTTTGTGAGGTTGTTGATGTTTGGGGTACAGACTTTATGGGACCATTCCGTAAGTCTTTCTCCAATCAATATATATTAGTTGCTATTGATTATGTTACCAAGTGGGTGGAAGCAGAGGCATTGCCCATAAAAGAGTCTAGACATGTTGTTAAATTTTTGAAGAAGAATATTTTTACATGTTTTGGCGCACCTAGGGCTATCATTAGTGATGGGGGGTTGCATAACAAACTTTTTTGATTCATTATTAGCTAAGTATGGGGTGACCCATAAGGTTGCCCCTCCATACCACCCCCAAACTAGTGGACAAGTTGAAGCCTCAAAAGGGAATTAAAGAAAATATTAGAGAAAACTGTTAATGCTTCTAGGTGGGACTGGTCTTTAAAGTTAGATGATGCACTTTGGGCATATAGGACTGTATTTAAGACACCAATAGGCAAGTCACCATTCAAGATAGTGTATGGCAAATCTTGACATCTTCTAGTTGAGTTAGACTATCCTGCATATTGGGCTACAAAATTTATTAACTTTAATTTGTCTTCTGCAAGTGCTAAGAGACTTATGCAGCTTGACAAGCTTGAAAAGTTCCATTTGGATGCTTATAACAATTTGAAGTTGTATAAGGAGCATGTGAAGAAGTGGCAAGACAAGAAGATCCACTACTGAGACTTTAAGGTAGGCGACCAGTATTGATCTACAATTTTTGTCTTCGTCTTTTTCTAGGGAAGCTTAAGTCAAGGTGGTATGGTCCATTCACTATGATCCAGGTCCTTCTTTTTATGGTCCTTGAGGTAAAACAAGAAAATGAAAACTCGTTCAAGGTAAATGGGCAACAAGTTAAATTCTATATGCCCAAGTTTGTAGATAACTCTGAGGAGCGATTGTGTCTTCATGACACTTTGCCTCCTTGATCGCAGTGCATGCCTTCTAGTAGGACTGTAGTTTTCTTTCTTTTCTTTTCATGTTGTTTCCTTTGCATTTCTTTCTAGATTAATGCATTTCTTTGAGTTATTTTGACTTTTTTTTAGGTTTGCGTGGTTGGTGACAAAGAGTTCTTGGCCAATTCTTTTTCAGGGAAGTTTCTTCTTCCTCTTTTCCCTCTTTTTGTTTGATTGTTGATTACTTGAACATTAGGGACAATGTTCATATTAAGTGGGGGGGGGGGCATTGGGATTATGTGCATAATGATGTTTATAATATTGATGTGGATGTTGAGAGATACACACTTGAATGGTTGCGACTCGTTTGGTCGCTAACTTCCT
>JAOSBO010029807.1:0-11578 GCA_027563915.1 Erythroxylum rotundifolium | reverse complement strand
AGGAAACCCTAGCACTAACACAGATCACTACAAAAGGTTGATAGTGAAATATTTCAAAGAAGTTGAGAAGTCCAAAACCATTGATACATCTCTGAAGAGTAAGATTAAATCATTGAAATCAATGAATGAGAATCTGATGACAAAGAATATGTCTCTCGAAGTTAACTATAAGCAAAAGATCTCTGAAAAGGAAGTACTGGAGAATAGCCAAGTTGGAAAATACATTGCTTAAAAATGATTTTAAAAAGGTGAGACAGTTGGAAGAAAAAGCCATTACCTTAGAACTTAAGAAAATGAAAAGAATTAGAAAGATCTTATCTCTATAAAAGGATCTAGCAAATTTCGTTAATAGAAGGATCAACCTTGATGCATTGCTTGATAGTGGTAACTGCATTCTTAATAAGGCCATAATAGGATACAATGGAAACAATAATATCAAGACATATAAGAATTTCTTTGTCAAATCTGGCAGTAGCCATAGTCAAAATAGTAGGAACTTGATACATAGTAGAAATTATATCAATTCTCACTCATCTGTTTTGTACTTCTATTGTGGTAGACATGGTCACATTAGTCATTCTTGTAACTTTCGTAAAATGGTGAAATTATCTCAATCATATATTTGGAGACCTAAAGATAAAGCTACTAACTTGAAAGTACCCAGAAAAATTTGGGTTCCTAAAATGAGATAATATCTTTTGCAGATATGCTTCAAAACAGAGACGAGACAAAATTAGTGGATAGTTGATTGCAACTATTTGAGACATATGATAGGTGAAATATCACATTTCAAATATATTGAAAGGAAAGATGGAGTTAATGTTGTCTTTGCAAAAAAAAAATAAAGGAAAGGTTACTGAAGTTAGTAAAATTGGTGATTCTGACTCTACTTCTATTGATAATGTTCTCTTTGTTGATGGTTTGAAACATAACCTGTTGAGTGTGAATCAGCTATGTGATAAAGGTTACAAAGTCATTTCCTTTTCATCTCATCTTGAAATTTTTGATATTCATAATAATAATATTGTGTTTATTGGTCCTAGAAATTAGAATATATATTGTGCTCAACTGGAAGATATGTCCTCACAAAATGTTAACTGTTTTATCTCTCTAGAAAAGGATCCATTTATCCGGCACAAAGATTTAGACATGCCACCTTGAGCATTCTATCAAAATTATCCAAAAATGAGTTAGTAAGAGGATACTCTAAAGTTGGAAAGCAATCAGGTTTGTGAGGCTTGATTAAAAGGTAAACAAGTCAGAAGTAGCTTTCCTCCTAAAAATGTTGTGTCTACTAGCTAACCACTTCAAATTGTGCACATGGATTTACTTGGTCCTACTAGGACTTAAAGTTTTGGTGGTAAACATTACTACTTTGTTTTAGTAGATGATTATTCTAGATTTACATAGGTTTACTTCCTATCAAATAAGGATGATGTTTTCAAAGTTTTTAAAAAGTTCTACAGAAAAAGTCAAATCGAAAAAGGATGTTGTATTACTTCAATTCGAAGTGATGATGGAGGAGAATTCGATAACAAAAATTTGAAGAATTTTGTGACAACAATAGTTCTCTTATCCAAGGACACCATAGCAAAATGGAGTTGTATAGAGAAAGAACAGAACTTTGGTTGATATGGCTAAGATTATGCTATGTGAAAGTGGACTACCTCATGGATACTGGGTAGAAGTTGTATCCATGGCATGTTATATACTTAATAGATGTCTCATAAGACCTATTATAAAGAAGACCCCCTATAAGATGTGGGAAGGAAGAAAACCAAATGTTGCTTACTTTTGAGCTTTTGACTGCAAGTGTTTCACTTTAAATAATAGGAAAGATAATCTTGGAAAATTCGATGCAAGGTTAGATGAAGCTATTTTTTTGGGCTACAGTAATACGAGTAAAGGATTAAGAGTTTATAATAAAAGAACAAAGAAAATAGAAGAATCAATACAAGTGGTTTTTGATAAAGCACTACCGTCAACAATATCAACTGATTCAAATGATAAAGAGTATCTCTTGGTTCCTAAAAATACATTGGAGACTCTAACTATAACACCTTCAGAATCACAAGATTAAGAAGGTCCTTTTGAAGCTAGAACGTAACAGGCTCCTTCATCTCTGCAAAAGCCATGCAACGAAAAATACAAAAAGAATTGAGAGGTCAAGATACGCATCAGTACATTATGAGAGACTCCTCTAAAATTCTAAGAACAAGATCATCATTCAAAAATAACTTTGTTCGCCTCATCTCACAAATAGAACCAAAGATCGTTAAAGAGGCCCTTACTAAAGAAAACTAGGTTTCAACCATGGAAGATGAACATAATCAATTTGACTAAAACAAAATTTGGAATCTAGTACCTTATCCTCAAAATTAGTTAATAATTGGGACTCGATGGGTTTTTCGAAACAAACTTGACCAAAATGGTAAGGTGGTAAGAAACAAAGCTATACTTGTAGTTCAAGGTTACAATCAACAGGAAGGTATTGATTTTGATGAAACTTATGCACCTGTTGCTAGATTGGAATCTATTGGAATCTTACTTCCTTTTGTATGACTATAGAAATTTGAAGTTATTCCAAATGGATATTAAAAGTTCATTCTTAAATGGTTACATTAATGGAGAAATATTTGTTAAGCAACCTCCATTTGAAGATAAAAACCATCTAGATTACATGATAAAGTTAACTAAAGTTCTGTATGGCTTAAAGCAGGCTCCTCGAGCATGGTATGAGAGGTAAGTAACTTTTTGCTACTTGAGAATAACTTTGAAAGAGGAAAGGTTGATAAATCTTATTTATTAAGAAATAGGAGAATGATCTACGTATAGTATAAATTTACATTGATGACAAAATATTCGATGCTACTATTCCATCTTTTTGTAAAGAATTCTTAGCATTAATGCAGGGGGAGTTTGAAATGAGAATGATGAGATAATTATCATTCTTTCTTGGATTACAAATTAGTCAAATAGAAAAAGGAATCTTCATCAGTCAAGACAAATACATAAAGGAACTCATCGAGAAATATCACTTTGAGAATGTTAAATCAATGGGTATTCCCATGTACATTGGAATTAAACTTGAGAAAGATGAAGAAGCCAAAGCTATGGATGAGACAAAGTATAGAGAAATAATTGGATCACTACTATATCTTACAAGCTCAAGACTAGACATTATGTTTAGTGTGTGTCTTTGTACACGCTTTCAATTAAATCAAAAAAAAATTCACCTTCAAGTAGTCAAAAGAATCTTTCAATATCTCCACGGAACTATAGATTTTGAACTATGGTATCCAAAAACTAATTCATTTGACATAGTAGGCTATTGTGATGCAGATTATGTAGGTGATACAATCGATCGAAAAACCATAAGTAGTCACTGACAATTTCTTGGAGGATGTTTAGTATCTTGGTTATAAAAGAAGCAAAAATGCACAGCTCTTTCGACGAATGAAGAAGAGCACATAGAAGTTGCCAACTATTGTCCTCAAATCTTATGGATGAAGTATCAATTATAGTATTTTTCTTTGAACTTTTCTGATATTCCCATATCATGTGATAATATTAGTGTTATAAATCTTTCTAAAAATCTTGTTCATCACTCTAGGACTAAACGTAAAGAAGTCAAACATCTTTTCTTAGAGATCATGTTTTAGAGGGAACTATTGATCTTTTGCATGTTAACACAAAAATCAAATAGCCGACATTTTCATTAAGCTACTTTCTAAAGATAGATTTTCCATGTTAAGAAAAGAGCTTGGTATGTGAAACTCTTTAATATTATTTCTGCATGAATTTTCTTTTCTACTTGTTATTGCATTTACTAGGCTCCTTCTATTATGTTTCCTAAGAAACTCTCTCTCAGTCTAATAGGTTGCTTCTATTGTGTTTCCTTAGAAACTCTCTCTCAGTCTAATAATGTCCTACTAATTTTATACGGCTCCCCTTGCTTTAATAGAGCAGGTACATCTGTTCTAAAAAGAAATGATTCATGACGTCATTTTAGCTTTTAAAAATGTACACATTGTTCTGACAACTATCCATACATGATTGACAAAAGAAGTGCAAACAATCACACTCCCTCTTTTAACGTGTAGGACTATCTATTCTCATAATCATAATCATTATCTTTCTAAGAAGTGTCGTTCCTCTTCCACCCCAATTTTCCTCCTTCCTTTTGCTTTTTCATTCTGCATCTAATTTTTCTACATTCTTTTAATTTTTTCCTTCCAACAATCTACAATGGCAAGAACAAAATCAAAAGAATAGAAGAAATTTTTGGCTTTAACTTCTAGCTATGACGAAACACCTAGTTACAAACAGACATTTGCTTCCGATTCCTCATCCTTGTCTCCCATAGTAGGTTCTTTGGACACTACTACTAAACCTATCTCTGTCTCCTCAAAATTTCAAGCTTCAGAGATACCCAATCAGGAGACCTTAGAAGATAGGAAAAGGAAGATTGTTACTCTGTTGTCTCTAAATTATCCTTATCCCTCTTTAGAAGAAAAAGAAGAAACAATAGAAAACCAATATGCCTCTGACGAAGGAGAAGAAGAAGAAAAAGGAAAAAAAAGAAAGCGAAGAAGAAGAAGAGACTTTCAATAAGGGGGAGTTATTGAAAGATGTGAGATTCCATTTACCAATTCTCTCCATATCCATTTCTACTCCAAAAACTTCCACAATTCCTAAACCTAGTTCCAAAGAAAAGAAAGTGTTAGAAGTGCCCTGGGAAATAAATGACGATGGTTTAGATGGAGAACTTTCTCGATTGGAAAGTAGACCACGGACTAGTGGAATTGTTACAAATCAACCTCCACAAAAAGAAATTGCTAAAATAGAAAAAGAAAAATCATGGAAAAGGAAAAGAGAAGAAATAAGAAAAGGGAAAGAGCCTAAGGTTGAAGCACCTATAGCTGAGAAAATCTTAAGGACCTTATTGCTAAAAATGTGATTCCTTATGAAAAAAATTTCTTTGAAGAAGTTCTAAAGGGAAATAGGCTAAAGAAAATAAAAGTTGTTGCACAAAAGAAGGGAGAATTGTCAACACCAATAAAGTTGTTCCAATCAATGGAAGTAGAAGCAAGGTATAAGATGAGCCACAAAAAGAGAAAGGTGGTAGCAGGACTCATCTTGCCTCCTAACCTATTTGATGATATAGGTATTCTTATCACACCATTCTTTCATATTGTTGGTTGGGAAAATTTTTTAAATTTGGAAGAAACTATGTGTGATGAATTGGTGATGAGTTTTTACACACACATGAGAAGAGAGGAAATAGATGGGAAGCTTACAATCATCTCGTAGTTATGTGAGTGCCAGATCTTAGTTATAGAAGAAATTTTGGGAAACATTTTAGGTGTCATTCCAATTGGTAGAACTGACATTCCGTGTCACAAGTGGGACATCACTGACATTGATCTGGAAGATGTTGACTTTATAAGTTTGCATAGTGAAAATGCCTATGAAGGGAGACCAATGTGTAGAAATTTGGATCTACTGCCTAGATGTCTTGCATCAGTATCAACTAACTCAATCTTTCCAAGAAGTAGCTTAGTAGAAAGATCCAGTCTCCTGGATACCTACATGGTATATAATATATTGAAGGGCAACATAATGAATCTCCCAACAATGATCCTTAAGTTCATAGTAGTGTGACGCAGTGTGAGAACCTTAAGTATAGACGACCACACGACAATCTAAATTAGGTGATCCAAAATTGAATCAGTAAAAGCAACTAGTTAACTGTAGAATGTTTAAGAACTTAATACTAGATTTACACAAATATTAAGAAAAAAGATAAATATGCTATCGCATCGCTTTCACATAAATAATGAACCCAGATCCAAAAATACGCCAAAATCATAAAATTTATTAGAAATCTACAATTTTTCTAGTCCTACAACAGGAGTAAGTTTTAAAAACCTGAATCTTCATGGGGTCAAAGGGTATGCATAAGAGTGACACCTAAAGAAGAATAGAATATAGTTCGGTGTGAAAATAATGATAGAAGGAACGATTTTCAACACCCAAAAAAATCTAGGATGTAGTGTTTGCTAATTATAATCTTTGTATGATTTCTCTCTCTCAAACTTTTTCTCTGACTTCTCACTACATGTTTTCCCCTTTCTTCCCTTCCTTTTTGCCTTTTTTTGTTTCTTCCTTTTCTTGCCTTTAACTTTCGATAGTTCCCAATTTTTCTTTTTGTCATTTTTATTGGGGATCCTTCCCCGATAGAGGGCGTCCCTCTAGCCTCCATAACCTCCCTGGAGAAAGGGGAAACATATGTGGCATATGATGAACTCCCTGCTTTAACTCGTGAGCTGGTCATCCAAAATCCATGTGGATTAAGCGATATGAACTCTGTCGGACCTCCCCCGCTGAAGCGTTGAAAAATAGGCTATATACACCTCCAAAAAACGTATCTTTGAGAAGCACTATGATAAGGTCATGTCTAATGGAGTTGTTAATCCTCTTAGGGAGTTATTACAAGCCAGAGCAAAGGTATGGTCCTCGACACTTATTGGTTTTTTCTAGAATAAACGACCAACATTTTGTACGATAAACTCTTGGGCTAAATCGTGGTGGGGCTCTAAAGGTTTAGAGAAAGTTTTGTTGAGAGAAGATGGCTCTATCTTGTTCAAATTTACAGATGAAAATTAGTTGCCAGCTATATTGGAGCAAGGCCCCTGGCATATAGGGGATAAACCTCTCTTTGTTAAGAAATGGAAGTCTGGTATGGCTATAGACAGAAGCACAGTGGATACAATACCCATTTTGGTACAATTCCATAATCTTTCCTTAGAATTATGGACAATAGAAGGCTTGAGCTTTCTTTCAAGCTCATTAGGGAAGCCTTTAGCTATGGACACCTAAACAACTCAAATTGAGAGAATCAAGTATGCCAAAATTTGTATTGAGGTTTAGAAATCTTCTTCTTTACTGGACAGTGTGTCAGTTAAGCATTTCGGGGAAAATGGAGAATTTGTGAAAAAAGACATTTTGATTACCTATCCATGGAAGCCCAACACAACAACCAAGATATGGAAACCTACAGGGAATCTCTGTCTCACTGGTGGGAAACAAGAACTCATGGGTACAAAATATATAGACAATGCTAAGGCTAACTCTGGCCTACGAGAGGAAAACCTAGATATAGTCACCATTATGCTTGAAAAAGGTGGTGCAGAGGCATTGGCCCACATTCCTATTGAGGAGAAAGGCAAATCTATATCAATGGAGGATAAATCTCTCAGCTTAAGCAAGGGGCCAGAGTCGTCTCAACTAAACAGCTCACATACTACTAATGATCAAGAATCAATGGGAGTCATTGATGTTTATTCTAAGGAAAAACATGTTATAGTTGACAAAGGAGAGGAGTCGACCTATATGGAGATTATTATTGGCTCTGTTGATAGAGAATGGGTATATAATAATTTGCTGAACCCATTGTATAAAGATGGGTTAGTTAATCTTGTTGATGGCAAGAACTTCATGTCTTGCAAGGATCCAATTATGCAATTGGGGGATGGGTTTTTTAAAATGGTTAATTGTTCTGAGATGTCTCACGTCAAGTCCCCTACAGATTCTGGATTGGGAAAATGTAATGTTATGCAGGAACCTTGGAACCATGAGGTGTTTGACAAACATAGTGATTCTCTGGGTTGTGAGGAAACATGTGTGCAATTGCATGTTAGGACATTTGAAGTTGTTACAAATAGCCTTTTTGTAGAGGATGAAACTACTAGTGTTGTTGCAGGCGTGCATATTAGTGTTGGGGATGTAGTTACTGGTGTTGAAGATAATGGTAATCAAGTAGTTGGTGTGAGGACTGAACAAGTTATCACACATATTTCCCAGGGAAAGACAACTTTGGACAATTTCAGTGCAAAAAATGGAGAGAATCTGGGCAGTAGCACAAATGAGTTCACTTCCAAATGTTTGGAGCATTGTTGGATTGAGTGGGCCAACATGTTGACTCCAACTGCAACTGTTAGGAAAACTGAGAATCAAGAAATAAGGGATAAAGAACAAATAGAGGGCTGTGATATAGCTGTAGTCCATGATGTCCCAAACATCCCTGATGATTTTTGTGTGCAACCTAAATATGCAAAAGGAAAATTTGTTAGGAAGAGAAAGCAAAATCCCAAATATCAAAAATGGTGAATGAGCTTTCCCATGAAGATGAAACTTCAGTGCTGCCTATAATTGTTCCTTGCTATTTTCTACCATGCAAATAGTCATTTTATCTCCCTTATGGAGTTTTTTTAGGTCATATTGCAATATGTTAGTAGGCTTAAAACCTTGAACATGTTGTAACATCGATTTAATTTTAACTATAATAATATTCTTTCTGATTTTTCAAAACAAACTATAATCTTCGTAAATTATGAACAATCATTTGCTGGAGAGAGAAAAGTTACAATAATGGAAAATAAGCAAAAAGGAGGGACAATAGTCAGATCCAAACTCACTAACCAAAGCGTGGAATGTCCTAAAAATCGTTCATCAGTTCCAAACTCACCAACCAAAGCATGGAATGAATATCCTAAAAATCATTCAACAGTTCACCAGATACTGAACGAACAAATCCACAAGTTATAACATTTAACATCAAAATCAGGGCATCAGAAATTGGATATTTGTCACCAAGTATGATATGTTGAAAACAACAAAATGGAAATGGGAAAAGTTGAAAAAAATTTATGTAATAACGTAGTTTGGGAACTTATTTTTCGAAACAGTGAGGATATTGATTCTTGAAATACAAAGATAAAGGTTTTAGAATCTAAGAATAGGGTAGGCAAAAACAAAAGAATTTTCTTTTGTTTGCCTTGAGAAACTAAGAACTTTGTGATGAGATCATATAGATGAATGAAAGAAAAGAAGAAAAAAGAAGATAAAGTAACGCACCACAACCAAAATGAAGTTAATGCACATCAATACAATTAAGCAAACCGAGATGAGAAGAACTCAAAAAGCTATGTTTACCCGAATTCCACAGATGTTCAGTTCCTTCTTTATCAATCCACAAAGGGAACAAAAAGAATGATTCAGAAGAAGAAGTAGAGAGAGAAAGATCCGCTTAGCAAAAGAAGTATAGAGAGAAAGATCCGTTGGCAATGTCTCTTGTTAGTATCTTTCACAAAATGGAAGAACATTAAATTTAAGTTACGAGAAGAGGCTTTTGATCTAAAAGATTTCCTTCAACATATGCATTATTTGGTTAAACACATACTTTCAAATGTGCTCTAAAATCAAAATATTTTATATATTCTTTTTTTTAATGAATACAAAGAAAAAAGACAAACTGAAAGTAAAATACTACTGCATCCCTCGCCGATAGGACACACCTTGGTTGTCCCGTAAGATCCACGACCTTAGAGCATTGGGGACGTCTGCCAGGACGTGCATACCAGGATTATCGAACGCCGCCATAGAAGCCAGTTGGCCAGCGCACTAGTTTCCTTCTCGATACACAAGATGAAAATGAATAGTCTAATTGCGATCCAACATCGCCCGGATATCCTGCACTAATAAGTTAATCTCAATCAAACAACTAGTCGAAGAAGATAGAATATTAATATCCTCTAAAGAGTTTGACTCAAGGATTAGCCGTCGGACTCCCGAGGTCTATGCCAGGTGGAGGCCTTCTTGCACCCCTTGTAGCTCGGCAGTTAAAGATGAGCAGCGTCCTATATTTGTGACAAAACCATCACACCATTTCCCAGCGGCATTCTTGAGTAACCCCCCAGCCGTACCTTACCCAGTCCCAGGTTGCACAGCTCCATCTGTATTTAATTTTATCCACTGGTCCTGCGGTGGTTGCCAACTCACTTTATGCCGTAAAGGCAATCCCAATGCCAGTATAACTCTGCCAGTCACTTCCTAAGCTTTCGCGATCCATTGAACATAATCTAATACTACGCGATGTCCTTCCCCCAGCCAGACAAAATCTGTTTCAAATATGCTACGATTCCGTTATTGCCAAAAAAACCAGCAAGCTACACCATAAATAGTAGCCCAGGTACCCACATGGTTGGCTATATGATGAGTAATATTGGAGCTCAGCCACATGTCCGCATCTTGCTGAAAGAAATCATCTACTACTGCCTCGGGGTTCAACTTACTCCAGAATGCTATTACCCGAGGACAGCCCCTTAGTGCATGCAGTGAGGTCTCGGCCTGTCCACAGTGGTTACAACCGTTATCTGTAGTGAGATGTCTATCAAATCGCAGATAATTAGTCAGCAATTTCTGTTGTGCAAGAAGCCACAAGAAACATCGAATGCGTTGTGGGCCTGCCCATTTCCAAACCGCTTTCCATATAGAATTCGGCGGCTCTGGGTCCAAGTTGACAATTAATGCATATACGGTGGCCACCGTAAACTAACCAGATGGTCCTAGACCCCAGACAATTTCATCGTTACCCTGTGTGTGTTTGTGAATGTAAAATTACATTTCAACATTTGAAAAGAGAGATAAAAGTTAGAATTTTTGTATTTCAAATCTTACATGTACAAGTTTTTTCAATTTTTATGTAAGAAGTTAAAAATAACATTATTTGTAAATATTACATGGATTCAATTTATGTCTAATATTTTAGAGAATTAATTAATTTAATTTTTAATATAATACTTCTTAATTTATTTTAGTTACTGTGTGTAAAGAACAAACCTACGGCTGATTTGGTGAGGAGGTTGTGCGCGAGTACCCAAGTGCAGGACGTGTTCCTTTGACTTTTATTCTGGTATTGGATGTTGGGGCAGCACACGATGTTCGCATGCGTCTTCTTAGTTTTGGGAAGAGTCATATTTGTAAGTAAATCTATTGTACTTTGGTGAAAGAATTAATTTGGGTGGAAGAATTAACTGAGAAACCATAGTTTCATTCTAGAGCTGGTCCAAATTATTCAGATATGTTTCAAGAAACCGATAATAGGAAAGACTCTTTATGTTAAGTGTATTGTTGTTTTTTTCTAAGTTGATTATTCACTTGAGTTATTTTTATTAATTGTCTTTCATTAAGTGTAGTAAAAAAAATCTTCTAACAAGGTTAATACGAGTCAGTCATATTATTGGATGTGAAAATCTTTCACGGGAATTGACGTTGAGATAATGTCAAGGGGTGAGTGATATCAGGTCAATAAAGCAATGAGTAAATCTATTATATTTTGGTAAAAGAATTAATCTGGGTAAGGTCCCCGCAGACGTAAGCAAGGAGTGTCGAACTACATTACTAAATTTCTAGTATCATCTATTATTTTTCTTTTGATTTATTTTTGTTTTTATTTATTCCAGAGACGATCGCATAAAATTGAACAGTTTGTGAAACTGTCAACCTAATAAGTTTTACATTGTTTTTCATAAGACCTTCGTCATCTTTATAATATTGTTTTTTATGTCTATTTTTATATTTCACAATACTTTGCTAAAATAAATAATAAAGAACAAAAGGTAAAGTAACATCAAATAATAGAAATATCAAAACAAGAAACCATCCCAAAGAAATGGGTTTCATTTAACTTGTAAATATCAAACACCCAAATGCCCTTGAAGCATCAATTATTTGA
>JAOSBO010029791.1:0-11578 GCA_027563915.1 Erythroxylum rotundifolium | reverse complement strand
TGAGATATAATGGGCCGAAACTTATTGGGCTTTAATGGGATTAGGTTTTCTCTATAAATAGAGAAACTTAGGTCTCAGAAGATGTGACACCATTATAACACAAAACCCTAGCCACCTTCCGAGAGCAGTACGTGCGGCATTCTTTCAGAACGTGCTAGCACACGATAGCCACAACCCAGATCGTGCATGCTCGTGTGGATACCGATAGAGGACATTCGCGTGTAGCAATGTCTACAAATCTGAAAATGACGACCATCAATCTGTGTCAAAAGATATTTTGCGCATCCTATATTTTTCTGTTATACAACGTGTTGTGTTATGGTCTTTTCTGGAGCGTATTGTGAATACTCGGGCCATACGTGATCCAATATGAAGTTAGTGGTAATCTGAGTTATGTTGAGGAGCTAGTCAACATAGTGGGATATCAGACAAAATAGTTGAGGAATCGAGAAATTCCGTTTTTGAAAGTCCTATGAAAAAATCACTCGAGTGAGGAAGTAACTTAGGAAATAGAAGAGCATATAAGAAAGAAATGTCCCCACTTGCTTCATTAATAAGGTAAGAATTTTGAGGAAGAGATTTCTTAAGGAGTGGAGAATTGTAACATCCCATTATTCTATGATCAGGGTTAAAACCCTAGGATACTATATATAAGAGTTCACTAAGAATTTAAAAGTGCATTTATGCATTATATGGCATACACATACACATGAATAATATTTTCACTCATGAAAATAATTGTTCATGCATTCATTAACATTTTCCAGGTATAAGTGATTTTAATGTGAATTATGAATTATTTGTCTTGAAAATTAAATTGGAGTGTATTAGAATTAATTTCCCATTTTTGGTGATATTTCAGATATTTTGGGAAATTTACCAAAAATTTGGGTTATTTTGGATTAGTAAATGTGTGGCAATTAGATAAATTACTATCTGAGAAGTGAAGCGATTAGTAGTTGACATTTAACTGCCACATATGAAGACATGTAGGTTGCTTTAGTGAAGGACAAGTATCACACTTGCATGTGTGACATGTGGCAATGGATCATCGAAACCACTTCAGTCAAGTTTTTGGGTAAGGAACTTTCTATAACTCCTTTGTTTTGTTTCCATCGAAACACCATTCTTCTCTTTGCTCATCCATTATCGAAACACCATGCTTATCCGTTCTTGAGTATTTGGCTTATATGCTTAATTTTACATCAGTGTTACACCCCACTTTTGTCCATTTGTTATTTTTGATTCTCTATCCGTGCTTTTCTCCACCGAAATCTCATTCTTTCAACTTCTGAAATTTTGCTGAAGAGTTTGATGTTTGAATCATGTACATGACGCTTTAAGTTGTATGGGTAGTGTAAATGACATTTTGATGATGTTTTAATGTTTGTAAATTGATGCATGTGTGAGTGGTATTGTAGGAAAAAGAGTTTCAGTGATTAAAGTAAAACGAAAATGTGTACAAAGTGTGATGAAGGATTGTGGAATTTGTAGTTATATGAATTGTGTTAGAGTGTGTTATATACAGTTTTTTACTGAACATACATATGCATTTAGGACATAACTTGATTTGAGAATATCCAAATTGGATGGATTTTGATTTAGGGTAAACTAGACATATGGCTACATTTTGTATTAAGGAATCGTATTTGAAATATATCTTTAAGAGTCTTGAAATTTGGCTTGACGTTGAGAATTGTCTTCTGTTAAGGTATAAGAATAGTCTGTAGATTTTTTATTATACCTTACATGATATTGAACCAAAATGCATGAAATTGATGTCATTAGACAGTTAATACATTGTGGAACATTTGATTAGAAGAAGGTGTTGTCTAAATACATCATTGTCTAGGTCATAATGGTCTTACAAATCTGACTCGAAACCTACCTAAGAAAATTTGGAAAAAGTGTAAACATGTGATATGGAAAAGTATGGAATAGATACTGTTTTGGGGTTTATGAACAATCATGAATTGTTGAATTTTGTACTGATGTTACTAAACTGAAACTAAAGTAAAAATGAAGAGGTCATCAATTGTAAATGACAGAATTTTGATAATGAAGTGTTTGATAAAATGAATATCATATTATAGAAAAGGATAGGTTTCATGAATGATATTATGTAGTTGAAGAGGTTTAATCAATTGACTAGACTTTGATAATTTCATGAAATCAAATAGGTATGTGAATAAGTATGGAATGATGTTGTGTTTGTGGTAAAGTAATCTAGAAAATTGGAGTGAACTTGGTGTTAAAATGTATGTGAGTTTCAGATATACAAAAGAAAGGAGGAAGAAAAGCACAACAGGGCACGATTGTGCACCTACATGATCCCGACCCTTGTTGAAAAAGATGAAAGTCACGATCGTGCACTTGCACAATCACGGCTCTGCCAAAAAGGAGCACGATCATCACCTAAGAGGAAATGCAAAGGGTGTTTTTTTAATTTTTGTGAGTGATTTTCGGACTAATCAAGGCTAGGATGTTTCCATATGAGGTATTAAGGTTTAAATAAGTTCTTAAATGAATTTAATTAATGTTGAATGAAAAGATTAAAGTGAGAAAAGGGTATTAAGGATTAAAAGAATTTTTTGAAGGTGTTGTAAATTGTTTATAAAGAGTATTAAAGAAATATACCCAAGAAATTGTCATTGAACATGTATAATACATGATACATTCATAAATGTATTTATGATTAATTATTCATATGAAAATGCCAATGAGTGACATATAAATGTATGTGATTGTATATATAGGAGCACGAGCGATCACTTCCAGTCATTGCCGGGACTTCACGGCAGTTAGCTTAAGGGAGCATTTGTGAGTCAACCCAAATGATCTTCCTAGAATTGACCGATGTTGTTTAACTTCCAATTATTAAACTATTTGTGATCTGTCTATGAATTTTCGATTTTAAAGGTTCGAGGAGTTTGATATTCGGGAATGTATTTGAAGTGTTCTACTTGAATCTGAAATTTGAATAATATCTATTTGCTACTGAACTCTTATTGAATTATGAATACTCAATGAAAGTTGAATGCTGAACTAAGGTTCGATGAATATAAGATTCTGTTTGTGTATCATAAGCAAATGCTAATTATGGCATATTCTGTTATCTGATGCATTTCATTAAATGTATGATCAGTTAAAGACATTTTGATCAGAGTAGCTAGTCTGAAAGAGCCTTAAACTCATAATTCTACACGTAGAACTTTGCTCCATGATTTTTATATCTAACTAAGCCCAATAGGCTAGCATCTATATCTGTATCTAAAAGTCACTCAGTCACAAAAAATAATAATGAATCTAGAGTCACATATGCATCTGCATTTATATATTTATGATTATGAATATATGCTTATGAAATTTTTTTTGAAGTTGTGATGTTAAAGTGATATGTCATGATAACGTGATTGATTGAGTTGTACAAGTTTTGAAAGAATGTATGTGATGTGTATGACATTCATTATGTCCTATTATGATGGAAATTTTGTGAAATTGGTTGGTTGTATGATATTTGTGCATTTTCCTGGATTGAAATAATCAATGATGGTTCACTCATTAAGTTCGTAAAAATCATCAAAAATTGCAACGTGGCTTTTTAGGTACGAGACAGGAGACCTAGATTTTTAAAATCTTCTAGAGCATTTTGGACTAAGATATGGCTCAAAGGTCTGTTAGCGGTCAATTAAGGAGTTCTAGTTATAACTATGTAGTTTTTCTATATCACGTAGAACTTGTGTATAAGGGTTGTAAACTTTCTCATGTTTAGTATATAAATATTGGTTTTAATGACTACAATGTAAACTTTTATGAATGAAAAAGTATGAATGCAATGAGGAGTTGAGAATTTTAAGTATTGTGTTTTGTTTATGATGCAATTTAAGAGATTAGGTTTAATCCAATATACCATTGTCATTGGATATGTACTTGAATATCCTTTGGATGTTTGGGTATATACTCTATGGTAGTGGGATGTGGTAATGATAGCTAGGGCATTTGTAGATTTGGGAGCTAGTATCAATATGATCTCCTACACATTTGGTCAAAAGTTGGGTTTAGGAGAACTAGAGCCCACAAAGATATTGGAAAAAACTGCAGATAGAATAGTACATTAGCCCAAGGGAATCATTAAGAACGTGTAAATACAAATTTACAAATTCATTCTTCCTACGGACTTCTACATACTGGATATTAGAGAAGATGTAGACCCTTACGGTTCTTAGGCAACCGTTTTTGACTACTTCTCGTTTGATAACTGATGTTGATAAGGGTGATCCACGATTTACGTGTGCCAAGTTTTACTATTTTTTTAACCTTGATATTACCATGCATGCATGGGTCATTCATGTAATACCTAAGTTATCAATCCCACGAGGAGGGTAATCTAATTCCAAAATCTAAGGCTTTACTAAATTTCACACTAAAATCTAAATAAACAACTAATGCAGAAAATAAATAAATCAAATAATCAATTGTGGAAATTAAACTTCAAAAATATAAACAAGTGGCAAATCAAACACCCAATCCCAAAATCAACCTAAAATTACCAAGTAAGAGATAGGGATTTTTAATTCGAAATTAACGAAAACCTAATTCATTATGAAATTATTGAATTATTGGTTTTAGACGGTCCTAGGGTGAACTATTCTCTCTTGAGTTATAATCCTTAACCTTAAATTATAACCCCTAATTCAAATTATGAAATTGTGATCTAAAATAACCCAAAACCTTAGATTAGTTCTAAAATTGTCTAATAACCTACTGGGAACTTATGCTTGATCTCTTGTTACACGATTCTACTGATTCGATTCAATTCTCTACCTATCAAATTACCTAACCCTCATTAACCCAATTTGATTATTTTCACTCGGCTCATACTCCCAGTTCATTACCAAGTTATTAAGAAAAAATATTAAATCACAATTAACTCAAATAAAAAACAATAAATCAAACTTCATTAGTCATCAAGAACAAAATCCTGAAGGTGAGTTTAGACATAAATGAAATAAATCACTTGTTAATATAGAAATCACGTATAGTATGTAAGATACACAAGAAGGGGGTTGAATTGTGTTAAATCATTCAAATTAGTAATCTTTAAAAACTTCTTTGTTTGCTTGAAAATTCAAACGATTACAAAACAACACACTTAATTCGTTTAAGTAATGCAACAACGAAAATAGTATATGTTCTTCTAACAACAAAAAATTAAAGAGATAAGGGTCAGAGAATAAGATACCATGATTTATATTGGTTCACCCTTAACCTTTAGGCTACACCCAGTCCTAAGAGTTTATCTGAGATTTCACTATCTCTTTCAACTTTACAAGTATTACTTCTACACTTCCAGAGCCTCTTGAAATCTCTTTCATAAAGTATTCTTTACCTGCTATCTTAGCCTCTTAAAGCTCTAGCCTTCCTTTTACTTGAAAAGATATCGTTTGAGCTTTCTAAACTCACGTTACAGGTGTTCTTGATCTCTTTCTTCCTTCTTTTCACTCATGATATTTTTACAATATACTCTTTTGAGCATAGAATTATCTTTTGTAAAGTGTAAGTAAAACGCATTTTTGTCTACGATTACAACTGATATTTATACTATAAATCTTCATCGGTCTTCTTGAGAAAACTACTTGTAGAATCTTCAGAGATTTGTTATTAGTTGAGTCCTGTATCCAACTCCAACTAACTAACTAACGTTGTAGATTATTCTTCAATTATATCGTCTTAATTTGATTTGTAT
The DNA here is from genome assembly GCA_027563915.1 of Erythroxylum rotundifolium. NCBI lineage: Eukaryota > Viridiplantae > Streptophyta > Magnoliopsida > Malpighiales > Erythroxylaceae > Erythroxylum > Erythroxylum rotundifolium. Next base: position 5,832 of record JAOSBO010029791.1, on the reverse strand, counting down.
GCTTCATCTGGTGTCTTTGCTTCGTCTTATGTCTTCGCCTTGTCTTATGTCTTGTACTTGAATATCGTCTTAATTTGATGATTTGTGCTACTTACATTTATCTACGCACTTAATAAACTTAACAAAACAGTTCACACACTTCTATTACTATTATTATTTAACTTTCATCAAAATCAATTGATAAAGTGAAGTCTTCTTGACTTAACAATCTCTCCCTTTTTTATGATAACAAATAATCATAATATTAGAAGATAAAAGTAATATTCAGACAAATAACAATAATAGTCAGATGAATAATATTTAGAAATAATATATTTATTTAGACGAATAATACAAGATATACAATGTGTATGTACAATAAAAAATTTCTAATACTAATTTTCTTCTCCTTTCTGCTATTCTCCCCCTAGTTGTTATTAATCAAAAAATCATTTTAGACGCTTCAAAATTTCAGAGAACATATGTTGAATATCAGTGATGATCCTCTTGAAGTCTTATTCTATAGAAACACGTAAAAGTGTTATTTCCTCATGAATTTCACCCACTGAGTCTCCTATTTCATCAACCTTAGTATCAATTTCCTTAATATGTTTAGCTAAGGCTTTTTAAACTTCCTTCTGTTTTTGACTAGCTTCATTCCATTCGATGAAATTCTTCAAGAGCTCTAAATTAACAGTAGAACCTTGTAGCTTTTCACTAAGTGGATAAAGATACTTAGAGACAAACAGTTTTCTAATTTAGTCGTCTAATTCAATAATTATGATGGATTGGAAAGGTTATGTTTGGTAAGGGATGTTAAGATCCTCAAGTTTGGGTAGTTTGAAGATTGGTTTCCCTAGAAGGTGTAAGATATTTTTAACTAAAGGAATGAAACCTAAGGGTTTGAAATGAATAAGTAAACGCACAAAGGTTTTTAAGTAAAAATTGATACCTTCAATTGTAATACTTTTGTATTTTCATTCCGATATTGTCCCAACTACCTTGAAACTTTCATCTATAGTAGATGAGCCAAAGTTACTTCCTGATGCCCTTGATATGTGATGTGATATATATATACCTATAGGTTGAATTGCATGACATACATCGTCTATATTCTTCATCGCCACTCGAATTTCTTCTTCCGTGAGATCATCTTCATGTTTTTTAGGAAATTTCTTCTTCTTTCCTTTGTCTTTGCTGTCTACCAGTGTTGGACATCTAGGTCGTACATTCGGTACAATCTTTATTATCGTTTTGCTTTTCACTGGATAGATTGTGTAAGGATTTTTCGTCATCTTTAATGGATATGGTTTTGCCTTTTCATCTTGCAGAATACCATACAATCTTCTTTCTTCAGGGTTTAAAAGATGTATATTCTAATTGTTTACTATTATAGGTTCAACTTGAACCTTATCTTTCTGTTTAAAAGGTTCTCTGATGATAATTGAACCTCTGTTAAGATCAAGTATTGATTCTTCTATAATCTTCATCTTCAAATCTTCTTTCTTCATTGGTTGAGGGGGATTGTAAGTTACTTACTGCTTTCTAACAGTCTGTGTCTTTTGTTGAGCATTAGACGATGAAACCTTCTTTTTTTGAATCGATTTTGTCTTATTTTGTTCTTCTGCTGACTTGGAAGAGAGTTGTTGTTGAGGCTTCTTCTGCTCAAACACTAACTTCCTTATAATCTCTGTCTCTCTAGATGGTTGTTCTGATTGAGTCTGAGGGATAGAGACAATTGCTTTTGTAGGATGTTGTTGTTGTTGCTCTTTTGCACTTTCAGAAACTTTACTAAGAATTAGAGTTTTTTTGCTTCTTCTATTCTTGTTGTCGTAAGGTCATTAATCTAGGTGACCTTCTTGACTTCCCGGGTCTTTTTGATTGGAGCGTCTCAGCCTTCCTCTTTAAAGACACTTTGTGAGTTAATTATTGAACCTTACTTTCGTTCCTTTCAGGAATTGTCTTAGCTTGTATTGCCTTATCAGACGATTATCTAACCTTTACCTCTGTTGAGATTCTTCCAGATGATCGAAGTTTTGCTTGTATTTGAGATGGAACATCTTCTTTCCTGCTTCGTCTGATTGAAAGCTCCCTTTTAGATTGTGCTTTTGTTGTGAAATCTTTATCATCTTCAGCTTCAGTCTTGATCCCCATTTTGTGAACAGTAGAGGCATTGATAACACTCTTAATATTCAACTTTACTATGTTTCCTCTATCGATTAGGGTTCTAGATTCTTTGAAGAATCTTGTTAACAACATATCGTAACGTAAAGAACCACTCTTCAAATGATAATCCTCCTTACCCTTTATCATGTAGTTCAAAATCAAGAATGGAAGATTAATATATTGGTGTGTGAGTAGATGAAATAGACAATGTTCATCATTCATTGTCACCAAATCTTTTGATCCTACTCTTGGTAGAATATAGAAAAGATGAATTGAATGAAGAACCTTAGCCTTCGGAATTAGGTTTGAAGACTTCTTGACTCCTAAATTACTCGATCCATATAGTTGTCGATTAAAGTTGGCTTCATTTATATGACTTTAAGCAATCCAAACAGTATTATTGAACAGTTTTTTATTTGGACACTCAATAGCCTTCACAATGGAATCTTGTGTGAAAATCACCGACAACCTATCTACCATTGATACCAAGGTGTTATCTACCACCTACTCATATATTTCATTTTGATACACTGGTTCTCAGATATTAAAGAAAATTTCCCATCCAGTTGCTTTGATCTTAGGTTTGATATCCATTCGATCATCCTTCAATGAAGTGAAATTGATGAGTCTCTAATGGACAAGAGATTTCAACATTTTTCTAATATGTAACGAATAAACACTAAACACAGAAATGTATTTCGCTTAAAAAAGTGAGGTTAGGATCTAAAAGATATTTAAAGAAAGATATGAAATGAAAATGAGAAAGATTTGATGTAGAGAACAGAAGATTGAATCATCTTTGTTGAGAGAACTTGAAAACAAATCGGTTACTAAGTTTTTTATAAAGAAAATTCTAGAATGTAGAGTGTTGCAGATTATGGGACAATTTCTTTTTATAAACACTCTTAAAAAGTTACCGATTGTAACATCTGTGACTGATCCACAAGTAATCATAAAATTAATACTACCGAGTGAAAGTTACCGTTACTATTCATTTTGAAAACTTAAGATTTTTCTACTTCATTAGGACGAATCGTCTGGATCATGGAGTTTTAAATGAATGGTCATTTAGCATTACCATGTTTAGATTTCATTTGATTTCCTTGAATCTGTCTTCACTTAAGGGTTTGGTGAAGATATATGCCCATTGTTAATTCGTCACAACAAATTGTAGGTTGATGATCCCTCTCTGTACATAGCCTCTTATAAAATGATGTCTCACTTCAATATGCTTTGCCCTTGAATGTTGTAATGGATTCTTTGAGAGATTGATAGCACTTGGGTTGTCAAAAAAGATTGGAATTTGATCTTCTTGGATAGAATAATCTTCTAACTGATACTCTATCTATATCATTTGTGAACAACAGCTTGTAGCTAACATATATTTAGCTTCTGTAGTAGATAGAGCAATTGAACTTTGCCTCTTGCTTGACCAAGAAATTAGATTATGACCACGAAAGTGACAACCTCCACTTGTACTCTTTCTAACAATTCTATCTCCAGTATAATCAGCATCCCAGTAGCCAATTAACCTGAAATCTTTACCTTTCTCATATATTAAGCAAAGATCAGTAGAAACGACCAAGTATCTCAATATTCTTTTAACAACAATATAATGAGATTTTCTAGGATTTGCTTGAAATCTTGCACACAAACAAACACTAAACATTATATCAAGTCTGCTTGTAGTTAGGTAAAGCAAAGAACCAATAATTCCTCTAAAAATAGTTTGATTAATCTTCTTACCAACTTCATCCTTAGAAAAGACTATTGAAGGATGCATAGGAGTCGACATTGGTTTAACATTCTCTATTTTATATTTGAATAAAAGTTCTTTGATATACTTTTGTTGGTGAATAAAAAACTTTTCTTCAGTTTGTTTAATATGTAAACCAAGAAAAAACTTCAATTCACCCATCATACTCATTTCAAATTCACTTTTCATAAGAAACTCAAAACTTAAACATAACTTTTTAGAAGTTGCACAAAAAATGATATCATCTACATGTATTTGCACAACAATAAAATCATTTTTAATACTTTTTCAAAATAAGGTTTTATCAACTTGACCTCTAACAAAGTCATTTTTAATCAAAAAAGGACTCAGACGATCATACCATGCATGAGGTGTTTGTTTTAATCCATACAAAGCTTTATGAACTTTATACACATAATCTAGTTTATCAATGTCTTCAAAACCAAAGGGTGGTTTTACATAAACTTCTTCATCTATAAAATCATTTAAAAAAGCACTTTTCACATCCATTTGAAACATTTTTATACAATGAAAAATAACATATGCAAGTAAGATCCTAATAGCTTCTAATCTAGCTACAAGAGCATATGTTTCATTATAGTCTATTCCTTCTTGTTGATTATAGCCTTGAGCTACTAACCTAGCTTTGTTATGGGATACCTTTCTTGATTCATTTAGTTTATTCATGAATACCCATCTAGTTCCTATGATAGATTTATTGGATGGTTTAGGGACTAGAGACCAGACTTTATTCCTAGTAAATTGATTTAACTCCTCTTGTATAGCTAAAATCCAAGCTTCATCTTGAAGAGCTTCATCAATTTTCTTTGGTTCTAATTCAGAAACAAAAGATACATTGGCGTCTCTCCTAAACTTATATCTAATTCTCACTCCTTTTGATGTTTCTCCTATAATCAGGTTTTTTGGGTGAGATGATTTATATCTCTAGTCTGTTCTTAATCTAATATTTTCAAAAATATCTACTACTTTATCAGATGAATCGTCTGATGGTGAATCGTCTAGGTTACTAATTAAGGGAGCAGAAAGAGTTTCGTCATCAGAATCGTCTCTCTTATCTAGATGAGACTCATCATCAAACTTTACATGCATAGATTCTTCATCAGATTTAGAAATGAGATTATAAACTCTATAAGCTTTAGAACTAATAGAAAACCTAGAAAAATTCCTGAATTGATCTTAGAATCAAATTTATCCAAATTTTCTTTTGTATTCAAAATAGTGCATTTGCAGCAAAAAGGATGAAAGTAAGAAATATTTGGCTTTCTTCCCTTCCATAACTCCTATGGAGTTTTATTTAACATAGGTCTCAGAAATACTCTATTTTGAATATAACAAGCTATATTTACAACTTCTTCCCAGAAGTACTTAGGAAGATTCATTTCACATAGCATAGTCCTTGCCATTTCCAGAATTGTCTTATTCTTTCTCTCTACAACTCCATCTTATTGAGGAGTTCTAAGAGCAGAGAAATTATGGAAAATTCTATTCTCTTTACAAAACATTTTAAAATTTTCATTTTTAAATTCTCCACCATGATCACTCATAATTCCAGCAATAGAAATTCCTTTTTCATTTTGTAACTTTTTGAAAAAAACTTTAAAGTATTTAAAAAATTCATCTTTATGAGATAAAAACAATATCCAACAAAATCTAATAAAGTCATAAACAATTACAAGACCATACTTTTTTCCACCATGATTTATTGTTCTAGTTGCTCCAAACAAGTCTATATGTAACAGCTCCAGAGGTCTAGACAAAGTTACAATATTCTTAGACGAAAAAGAAGCTTTAACTTGTTTTCTTTTCTGACAACACTCACAAAAGAAATCTTCCTTAAAACTTATCTTTGGTAAACCTCTTACCAAATCATGTCTAACTAATTTGGAAATATGTTTAAAGCTAACATGACC
>JAOSBO010029766.1:0-11581 GCA_027563915.1 Erythroxylum rotundifolium | reverse complement strand
AATATGTGTTATGTGTATGGATATGCAATTCTAAATTTATTTTTTAGTTATGTGGAAATGTTTTATTTATGAGCAGATTTTTTTTCTTCTTAAGTAGTTTTAGTTTGTTGGGTCATTGTAGATTTTGATGTTTATGTAGTATTTGATCTCTTTGTGGAAAAGGTATTACCATAATAAGTATGTTTAATTGATAGTCTTAATGTAGTTTTAAAAAAAGATAAAATAAAAATAGTTGGCCTTATGCTTAATTTGATCTTATTAAACTTTGTAAGTTTGACGCAATAATAGGTAGGCAAATCTATTCAAGAAAAATGTGATAAGAATTAAAATGCACCAGAGAAGAAGGCATGTTAAAAGGAAGCAAATAAACAAATCAACAAAATGGTTTCTTTTGATATGTTGAAATTGTATGAATTTTAAAGTAATTATTTTATAAATGTGGATGAGTTTAATAAAGAGAATTGTGATATGTAAGTCATGATTGTGACGTACATTTGTTGTTAAGTCAAAATTGTGACTAACATTCACTGTTGTGATTTGTTTTATAACCGTGACTTAGTTATGCACGGTTGTAACTTATTAAGTCACAAGCATGACTTAACATGGGACAATGGTATATATGTGGCACCAGGTTGAAAGGGCATGAATCACATTTGGAGACATAGATAAATATAGAGAAGGAAAGTAAGAAGAGAAGAAAATAAGAGAGAATATGTGAAAGAGAAGTTAAGAAAGGTGAGTAAAAGAGGAGAAGTTGAGAAACGTGAAGGAAATGGGTGAATTTTAGTAACGAAAGTAAGATGATACACAAGAGTAAGGTTTTTTTTTTTCAAATCAGAAGTAAAGCACATATACAACCCCAAGCTACCATGCGGGTGTGCACAATTTTGTTACAAGTTTCCCAAGACTATTAAATTAGGATCTAAAAATGTAAAAGAATAGTAAATCCAAGTACAAGTGAGAAACAAATGAAAGGCTAGTAGAAGTTCAAGAAAAGAGGAAATTAAAGCACAAAAGACAAAAGTTAGAAAAGTTACATACTTAGGTTGTTTGACGCACTATGAAAAAAGCTTATGACAATTTGGGTTTTTTGTTGCTGTCATCAACATCTGCATTTAAGACTAGTGTGGGTTCAGTATCGCTGAATCTTTTATGAAGACACTGTCTTACTTTTGAAGAAGAAACAAGAATATCTTCTAAAACTATTTTAAAAAACCAAAATAGATTAGCCACAGAATATAAAAGTGAACATTATTTTTTTGATAAAAATGTTCAGTAAATAAATAATAGATGATAATATAATTCATGAAAAAAAGTTAACGTAGTTTGATCAGGATAAAAAACACAAAAATTGATTGAATAATAATGATAAATACCTAAAATCGGTGTAGGTGTAATTTTAGCATTATTATTTTGATCATCAGTTGAAATGTCATCATCATTTTCAATTAAAGTTGAACCCTTTTGTAATTCAACATCATCAGCTTGGTGGTAATGGATAACATTGAAGCGTTGTCTTCCATCTAGTGAGTGCATGTGAACAGGTTTGATAAGAACAAGAAAGGTCCTGGTTTTCAATTTTGCATGTACCATTTCTAGAGGAAGTTCGATACTCTTATTATGGAAAGGCAAAGATGTAGATCATTAGTCATATGATAAAGTTGTCATAATTTGTTATTAAATGTAAGTATATTTATCATAAATAAAAAATAACCCAGTAGTAAAATTGCATAGCTTTAATTGCACTGAAGTTAAAGAACTTTTTACCAAGTTAGCCAAAACTAAAAGCTGTTGTTGGGCCCCTAGTTTTTTTATTATGTTAGTAAGCATGATTTGAATAAATTTTGTGATCTTGTTGGATAAATCATTTTTAATTGGAGTTTAATTATCATGTTAAGCTTAGGAGGATTTATTTCATGGATTGATGGAAATTGGAAGTATTAAGTGGAAGAATTAAGATTAAGTTAGAGTATAGTATGGTGTAAATTAAATTGAAGAATTAAGAATGCATAAGGGTATTTTGGGTGGATTACTTAAGGTTAGAAGCACTAAGGCATTAAAGGAAAGGGTAAGGTGGATTTTCCTCACCCATTAAGGGTAGAATGGGAAGAGGAAAAGATTGTCTTGTAAATAAGAAGACAAAAACGGGAAGGATGGAGAGAAAATCAAAAGTAAAAGAGAGAGAAAGAAGAAGAGAGGTTTCGGTGAAGTTAAAAATATATGAAGCTTTAAACTAGGTCACGACTTTTCTTAGTCTTAAAGAGAGAGTTGGAGGTTATTCAAGAAAGGAAAAAGAAAGAGGAAAGGAAGAGCTTTCTTTAGAACTAAGAATCTCATTATTTGGTGAGGATTTAAGGTAAGTTGATTTTAATGTTTTGGAGTTTTGAAAGGTTTTTGGTTCAAAGAGCTTAAGAAATGTATGGGTTTAAGTATCCTAGGGTTAAGTTCAAGCTTTTGGTTCTATTGGGTTCTCCCATTTGAATTCCTATTGAATGGGTATTGTTTTCATTGTTAAAGGAAATCAAGAGAGGCAAGATAAGCAAGAGGAAGGATAACCCTAAGCAAGTTTATAAGCAAGGATATTCAACGTGGCTGACACTTTTATAATTAAGTAATAAGCCTTAATGTTTCTTCAAACAAAGAAAGTTTTAAATGTCTTCAATTGTGTTATAAATGTGCCATCTATTTGCATATGCATTGTGATATTGAATTATGAAATGAATGATGAAAATGATTTTGAAACGTTATTATGATTATGAAATCAAGTTTTGGAAAAATGTCGTTGAGGGCACAAGTTTACAAGATGTGAAATGCATGATTATGTGGGTTTGTGGTGGTCCCCTAAGTTAAGTCAAGTGCACTTGTCTAAAGGCTTCTCCCGCTTGCCCGCTAGTGGCATGGAGCTCCTTCATGAACTCCCACAGGTTCACGACTACGCAAGACAATTAAGAGGAATTGCGATAGTATGTATGTTCACGGCTACACATGACCCTTATGAGAAATGTGTAGTACGTATGTTTTGGATCCATTCAAACCAATTTAATGTACTTATGTGTTAGCAAGTTGATGCCTGCATGAATTTTCTTATGAATTGTTTGATAAAGTGAAAATTTTGTGAAATAAGTATTTGATGATTTTTCATGCAAAATCACTACAGTTTCTAAAATATTTAATGCAATGAATTTTGAAAATGGATTTGCTTGTTTCTGGATTATAAATATGTTACCCAAGAGCGTAAGCTCACCCCCTTCCAAATTCTGTCCCATTCAAGTGTAGAGCAAAAGGTTGAGTAAGTCAAGAGTCAATGCTTCACTCCAGCCTGCATGTTTCTTTTGTATTCTTAAGTTAGATTTTTTTTTAGAACTTAAAACTTTAGCCACAATTCAAGCTTTACTAGTTCAAGTGTGTTGATTTATTGTGGCTTATAATGTCATTAAAGCTTTCTAAAGATTTTCTGCTTTTTAATATGAATGGAATGTATTTTGGGTCTGTTATGACCACGTTTAAGTTTTCACATGGCATTTGATGTTCAGATGAGTTTTATGCTTTGGGAAGTAGTTGGTAATTATGTTTCTGGTGTATTGGGTCTTTGGAAATTAAATGAATGAGAGTGGTTTAAAAGATTTAAGTTTGCATTAGGTAAGGTAGATTGCAAGAAGAAATATAGACGAAAGGAATTGTTTGTGATGACGTTAGAAGACAGACCTAAGGAAACACAAACGCAAGGAAAACACAGACGAAAGGAATCGTCTGTGATGACATCAGAAGAAAGACCTAAGGAAACACAGATGCAAGGAAAACACAAAAAAAGGAATCGTCTGTGATGACGTCAGAAGACAGACCTAAGGAAACAAAGACGCAAGGAAAACACAGATGAAAGGAATCATTTGTGATGACGTCAGAAGACATACCGAAGTAAACACAGACGCAAGGAAAACATAGATGAAAGGAATCGTCTGTGATGATGTCAGAAGATAGAGCCAAGGAAACACAGACGTAAGGAAAACACAAACGAAAGGAATCATTTGTAAGGACGTCAGAAGACAGACCCAAGGAAACACAGACGAAAGGGAGCATCTGTGATGACGTCAGAAGACTAACTTAAGGAAAAACAGATGAAGTGCGAAAGACGTACGATAAGAAGTCAAACACAAATGATAAAAAGTCAAACATAGACGATAGCCAAACCTAGACGATAGACGAAAGACAGACGATAAAAAGATATATGATAGAAAGATAGAAGATAGAACACAGACGATAGGTAGTTAACACAGAAGAAAAAAGTCAACCACAGAAGATAGAACATAGACCATAGGTGGTCAACACAAACAAAGAAAGTCAACTATAGACGATAGAATACAAACCATAAGCAAACACAGATGATAGGCCAACCATAGATGATACAAAGAAGAAGTTAAGGCCAGTACGTTGGGCAGTTATTTAGTTGAAGTTAGTTACAGAACTCAATTAAATAATGGTTATTAACAAAAAGTGGTTATCAAGGATCAAGAAGCAATTAGGGACTTAAGCTATAAGTACAAGTCAAGGCACAAAATGTACTGAAGAGTTCAAGATGAAATTTCAACTTGAGGATTGTTTTGGTGAGGGCACTTCACCTTTGTGGGATGTGCGTCCAAATGTCACTTAGGACGTCGGACACATGTTCCCTAAAGGGCGGGGTCCCAACACTTATGGTATTAGAGCATTTAGGTTGAGGTCCTACACCTAGACCAAGTTTAGGAGTATCCGAAGCATGAATTGGAAAGGTTGAGACATGAAGTGTACATGCATTGTTTTAAATGAACAACTTACATTGTTTTGAATTGTGTTTCATGATTTGAAATTGTGTTATACAATTTGAACTATTTTGCACAATTTGAAACTGTTGTGCATGAACTAAAGATTTCCATTGGTTTTATATTCAAGGAGTGAATATGTCGCCTTGAAGGAGAACTCGAGGAGCTTTGACTCAATCTAGCTCTTGACAAGGGAGCACGGATGAATCTTTTGTCCTACAAGATATGGGGACACATTCTGCTCCTAATCCTGAACCTAGTGTGCAAAATGAGGTGCCTCCACTGCCTCCTATGCCTCAAACTAACCCTTTTGATCCAAGGTTCTTTCAGGCCTTTGCTCAGGCTTTCTAATATGCTATAGGCCAAGGGTCTCAAGTTCTTATGTAAGCTCCAATAGAGAGGACTGGACAGTATGATGAGCTCCGCAAGTATGGAGCTGTGGACTTCAATAGGACTACAAATCTCGAAGAGGCTGAAGCATGGCCGAAGAGGACCGAGAGGTTCCTAATTCAGATGAAGTGCAATGATGAGGAGAAACTGGACTATGCAATCAGCTTATTACAGGGGGGATGCACTTCATTGGTGGGAATCAATGCCCCACAGTCAGGTTATGCCTCCGATGTTGACATGGAGAGATTTTGTAGAGGTGTTTAGGAAGAAGTACCTCTCGAGGGTGTATGTACAAGAGAAAGCCAAGGAGTTTCTGAACCTCACACAGAGGGACATGAGTGTGAACGAGTATGAGCTGAAGTTCACCTAGATTTCAAGATATACAACAAACATTGTGACGAATGAGGAAGATAAGTGCCGCAAGTATTCATTTGGGGATCAAGGAGAAGGTGTTGATCCACAATTTCTGTGACTACTAGTAGTTGGTAGATGCTGCACTCCAGGCTGAGAAACTGGAGAGCATAAAGAATGAAGTGAGCAGGAAGAGGAAGAACTGGGAGCAATTTTCTAGGAAAAGGGTGAGTGCTCCAATGCCTGAGAGGGGTGTGAAGAGCTTCCATGCACAGAGTGAGGCAGAGAGTAGTGCCTCTACTAAGCACAAACAAGCAAGGGCAGTGTCAGTGCAAGCCTTAACAGCAAGAGGCAGCAGCAGGGTGGAGAGGAGCAGGAACATGAACCTTCAATGTAAGTTTTGTGGGAAACTGCACAGGGGAGAGTGCTTAAAGCTTTTCAATGGCTTCTCGTTTTGCCATGGAAGCCTCATCTCATAAGATAATACTATATTCAAACATCAGTTTTGCAATACTGCTATACTTACTTAACTGACAAACTTTCTTTTTTGAAAAATCAAGTGGGATTTTAAATCTTGAGTGAACTATGCTACCACCAGGAAGGACTAATGTTGTAACACTTGATATAGCAATAACAATTGCATTATGATTTTGTGATCGTAAAGAAGAGCTTGATACAAGAAAGTCTACACAGTTCCACCGGGACCATTAATAAAAAATGCCGCCACTTGAAGCCAAAACCGAATGCAAAATCAAATTGGATATGTATTTCTGCTTGTTATTCAACCTTGAATGTAATAATAAGTCTTCTGGATCAATTTGTATATTCTTCTCACTTTGTATTTCTTTACTAAGATGTTGCTGATACTCAACTTCAAAGTGATAATTAGTAAAATGATAATCGCTTAAGCTTTTCTCCATTTATTATAGGGATTTGTTAATATCTTGAAGGGCCACCCTTGTAATGTCCTCATATGTACATGCACTATAGGAGGAAGCATGTTGGTAATCAGAACAAAGATTGTCTCTAATTGTTTCCCAAAGCTGCTTAGGATTTTTCGATCAATAATAAAATATGAATGTAGTAAATAAAAGTCCAAGTGAAGTTGGCATTTAAAATAAAACAACTTCCTCTAAAGTTTTTTGTAAGTAAAAATCAGATGCTAGCAGTCTTAACTTTAGTGTAGCCTCCCTAAAACAACTTGTTTTTTCACCATCAATAGTTAACAAGTGATCAAATGATGTTGGTCATTTAACACGTGTAAGTAATAACCTCAAGTAGTATCTTTTTCCTTCTTTAGGGTCAACAGTAACCAATCTTCCAATCATTTTCTTTCGACTTCTTCCTGACTATGTTTTTTTCTTTCGATTCCAAACAAAATGTTTTGGAAAATCTTTGTACAAACATTTTATCTTTTTTTCCATTTTATTTGTCAAATTCATCTTGAAAAATTCAATCAACATTGTTTTGGAGAAGTTAATTTTTCTCAATAAATAAAACATATAAGAATTTCTGTCAAAGGAAATAAAATGTCGATCTAGAAGATGAACCTGGAGTATATAAACTAATGAATTAATCTCTGCTAGACAAAATTCATATATACACCAGAAATCTTTAGGAGGTGAAATTCAATGGCCTTTTTGAAAATTACTAATTTCATCAATATCAGTTGTGGTCTCTTGATCGACAATGCTAAAATTGACAAGATCATGGCCCTTAAAGACATATTTATATAAGTACTTAACAAGCTTAATAATGGAACATATTTCAACATTTAGGTGGCAATTAATGAGCAGGAAGAGGTACGGATTATAAGGAACCATCCACATATCCTCATATCCACAAATCTTGATTTTTCAACCATCATCTCTTTATTTATAACATGAGTTACTATCTTTACCATCAACAGTAAAAGAAGAAAAATTTTTAAGGTAATGGTGCTTGCACACACCATTTCTCATGCAAGGACAATCTTTATTCATAAGACCACAAATTTCATAAATCACATGCTTAATGACAAAAGAATATAACCGCAAATTTTGATTAGGAAATGGTATTTTAGCGAATATGATCTAGTCATAAGAATATGGATTTAGCAATTAAAATGTGGCTTAAGTATCAGCAATAAATGAGCATGAGGGGATACACACTTTTGAAACTCAATAACATAAACACATGCGACAACGTCTCTAAAGATTTGTTTCTTTATTAACTCATTTTTAAGAATTTCAATTTTAACTCTAAAAACTCTAGCTAATAGGCTTTTCATGAAACTTAAGGTTATCTTGAATCTCTCTCTACATAAGGTTGCAAGCCATGGTGAGGAAAATATTTGGTTTACCATAATTTTATACTAAAGCCATTACATCAAGATAACATCATTTCATGTCCCTCGGACCACCAACAAATGAAGCTGGGAGGACAACTTGATGACCAATTCTATAACCTTTTGTTTGAACAATGGTAATACTATCTAAAACACCTTGCAATATCTCTATCCTTATCTCATTTTGTTTCTTTTTCTATGGAAATCAAGTCTAGATATTTCAATCTTTATATAAGCTCCCACAACAAATTGTTGAAGTAGCTTTAAGCTATGAAGCAGCATAAAATCATCATGTTCTCTTATTCGGAGCCTATAACAATAATATTCTCTAGCAGAAATAGTACCATCTTCACAGTATTTTTGATCAACAACTAACAATTAAACAAATAAATTTGATAAACAAAATGGTGACATCGGATAATACTCTAAAAATAAGAAAGGAAAAGACAAACTTGCTTGTGTTTTCCATAATAAACAATTCAGATGGATTAGTTGAATCATTGCTTATGTTTCTCTTTAAAATCAACCACTTAATTCCATGATGCCATCCAGATTCACCAGAGGAAATAAAAGAGGATATTGAAGGGCGTCATAACATGCATAGTAAGACTGACTTCTAAAACTTGTGCCTGGGTGAGTATAGACTTGGATGTGAGGACATTTATCAATCTTTTCATCATTGATCTCAGTCCATATAGCAGGCACTTGTGATGCAGTAGGAAGATTGTAAACACGCTAATCAAGGCTAGGATAACACCTCAAAACTATTGTATGATTCTCAAACGTTGGGATGTTCCTAAGACTTGTGAAGAAATTGGCATAAGAACTATTTTGTAAAATTGCCATAATTAGTTTTAATGTATCCTCACGAAGTTTATCACAAATCTTAGTCCTTCGTTCCAGTTCCTTATCAGTATCAAAGAAATAGAGTTGGATACTAGATACCTTATCAGTGGTTGAAACTAAACTGTCAGGGAAATGATAAACTTGACCTTGAACACGAAATGTATAAACATCTTTCTCATTTTTTGTTAGTTCTCGATCATACCTAGCTCCATATGAAGTAAAAGCCACATTATTATTATATGTACAAATGTTCTTCCTAAAATGTTCAGATTCTTCATCATTACTAATAAATAATTGTTTCAGAGCATATGGCATTTGAGGAGCAACAATGCAAATCTCTCCTGACGAACAACAAAATGATAGGGGTTCTAAATAAAATCTCTTCACATGACAATGTTCACAGTTTGGAACAAGAAAAAGTTGTATGGGTTCAACAAATAAATTATGCAGGGATGCTAACTTTAACAAAGAACGATGGCAATTTATCCATTAAAAGATTTATAGAAAGGTTGATCACTTTGTGCAATAATAATAAAAAATGGAAAGAATACAGGTAAAAAGATTTATACCTTAATCCTTGACAGGTATCATTAAGCTAGGTTGAATTGAAGAGGAAGAGACATTTGGGCAATCTAAATTATGACATGTGATATTAGATGCTTCAGCTTTTGATTTTGTATAAAGAATTTCTTATAGTTGGAGAGACAAATGAGTTGAATCGACATGATCTACATTAAAATTGATAGATTGATTTTGTGCTAGTTGATTACTAGATTGATGAATAAAAAGTTAGTTGTCAGAAGGTACTTATCAATGGTAGAATAGAAAGGTTGATAACCAACTGTTTGACAAAAAGAAAGCAATTTAGCGTTTTTCTTTTTTGCAGTACAAGCTTCTCTACGTCGTCGTAAGAAATCATTTTTTTTCATTTTCTAGTATTTCATCATACTTTTTATGTCATTTGGCATTTCTATCTATCTCTGAATGCAGAAAAGATTGGAATAAAGGTTTAAAAAATTAATAAAAAATTTATTAATTATTTATTGGACAACATATTCCTTATATATATTAAAATATCCGTATTAGTAACATTTACGCTAATACCATACATTTAACAAAGAAGATCAAAATTTGAAAAGTTCACCAGAATAATATTAGTGGAATATACTGTCAGGTAAATAAAGGATTAGAAGAAATAAAAAGGATATTTTATGCCAATGTGATGTATCTAAGCATATTAAAAAGGTAAAGTTGTATATTTTAACTATTACTGTAATAATTGATATAGGTAAATAAAGGAAGAAGGTAATGATTATATTATTGAAAAGTTGAAAAATACGATGGATAAAATAGAATTTTACATTATAAAATATTTGGAAAAATAAAACATACATGAATAGTGCAAGGACGAACAGGAAGAAAACCTAAAAAAAGATTTGAAAAAAAGACATATTTAAAAGGTTAAATGTGGTGACTAGAAAATTTTTGTGGTGACGGTTGTGCAAGTCACAACTGTGCAACAATAAAAATTTAAACAATTGATCATGTATTACACAAAACATAATAATAATAAAGACTAACAGGATAAAATGCGACTCACGTAATTACTATTCTGAACTCTGTTAAGAAGTCCATATAAGTCATGATTGGGATTTTCATGCAACAGTTGATGAAAAAGATAGAAAACAACTTCATTATATATTTTACCTAACATAATAACAAAGAATGAAAGATTAACAGGATATAATGCGACACATTTAATTTTTGTTGTTAATTCTATTTCTATTGTTAGCTATATTAAGAAGTTCATGTAGGTCACGATTGTGAGTTGTTAAGTTACAACCATGGATAGAGAACAGCTCTATTATATATTTTACACTAATGTAATAACAAAGAGTGGAGAAGATGTGATGTGTTCAACATATGGATTTTTATAGTTTTGAGCTGAAGGAACGTGTTTGTAAATACACTGAGAAGGAAACATTTGTATGGTTAAAGAAGAAAGGATACGAGTTATAACCATGCACCGATAGAAATTAAAATAGTTTATCATATATTTTACACATCATAATCACAATAAAGATTGACAGGATAAAATGCAACACACAAAATTACTGTTCTCGACTTTGTTAAAAAGTCTATGTAAGTGATGATTAGGATTTTCATGCAATAGTTAATGAAAAAGATAGAAAACAACTCCATTATATATTTTTACTCAACATGATAACAATGAATGAAGGATTAACAGGATATAATGTGACACATATAATAGCTATTATCAACTTTATTAAGAAGTTGATGCAAGTAAAACGATATAGGAAGTGATAGTTGTAAATTGTTCACGAGCTTATTTATGGAAATTTTAATTTTAATTTTTTTATAACAAGCTTTCATCGTAAATGAATTATTATATCAAAAAAAACATCTTTCAACAGAAAGATATGGAAAACATCTATATTATATATTTTACACAACATAATAACAAAGAATGAAGAATTAATAGAACATAATCTGATACATGTAATTCCTCTTCAAAACTCTATTAAGCACATATAATCACTAAATTGATTAAAAAATTTAATAAAGTGAACAAAATACTATGAAGGGTAATGAAGAGCTTACAAATGGTGGATAAACAAAAGGCCAACTCTTGTTTATTGAAATAAAGAAGTTGTGATTTCTTGAATATATGGCTTTTTATAGTTTCGAGCTGGAGGAACGTTTTCATAAATATGTCGAGAAGGAAACATTTGTATGGATAGAGAAGAAAGGATACGGACTTGGTTTGATTGACAAATGTTAGAAAACAAATAATGATCTTATCCCATCCTTTAATTAAACTTAATCTCTAGTTGGCAGCTACAAGATTATT
>JAOSBO010029759.1:0-53643 GCA_027563915.1 Erythroxylum rotundifolium | reverse complement strand
ATGAGATGTTTGGTGTGAGGACTAGGTCTGTAAGAGTGAAAGCTATCCAAACCTTTCATAATCTCAGACAGAAACCTGGTGAACCGTGTGGGATTATATGATGAAGGTAATCTCTACGATCACAGAGGCTGAGATGCTTGGGGCAAATATGGATATGGACACACAGATGATTATGATCATCAATAGCTTAAACTCTTCTTTTCAGTAGTTTAAGTTGGGCTATGAACTCAATAAAAAGGATCACACTTTGAGTGAGTTAATGAATACCCTCCAAGGCACGAAGGAGATATTGAATATGAAGGCTTATGGACCTAAAGCTAACATAGCATCTTTTTCAAAGCCTAAAGGTAAGCGTAAGCAAAAGAAGAAGGGTCCAATGAAAAAGAAGGCCCAAACAAGGGTGAAGGCCAAACCCAAGAAAAAGCAGGCCAAAGAGAACATCAAAAGAAAGTGCTTCCACTGTGATGAGATGGGCCACTAGAAAAGAAATTGTCTAGTCTGCCTTGAATCCGTCAAAAGCAAACAAGGTATAGGTTTCCTAAATTTGTTAGGAATTAGAAATGTGGCAGATTTATCTATTTCTTGGATATTAGATTCACGAGCCACTAACCATGTTTGCAATTCGTTGCAGTGGTTCCAGCAAAGGAGAAGACTACCTAAAGGCTAGTTTCAAGTCAAGATAATAGATGGTTCCTATGTTTCAGTAGAATCAGTAGGAGTAGTTATCTTGGACTTTCATAGTGGTCATAGGTTATAATTAGAGGATGTTTATTACATGCAAATGGTTGTAACGAACATGATTTCTATATTTTTTCTAATAAAATCTGGTTATTCCTTATATTTTGGAAAAAGTTGTTTGAATATATGAGAATAAGGATTTTATTTGTGATGTGATAATTAAACAGTGATTGTTCTTTATAGAACTTATGTCAGGCTCACTAAACACCGCAGAATTGATAAAACCGAGACAATCCAATATCTCTAGCATTAACGCAAAATATTTGTGGCACGTAAGAATTGGTCATATCAGTCATAAAAGACTTGACAGGTTAGTAAAGGATGGGATCCTTATGGGCTTGGATAGTGATCCATTACCCACCTGTGAATCTTGTATTGAAGGAAAAATGACCAAAGCCTCATTTCCTTATAAAGGAAATAGATCCAAATCCACGTTGGCTCTGGTATATATTGATGTGTGTGGGCCCATAAACTTACAAGCTAGAGGAGATTATGATTATTTCATAACATTCATAGATGATTACTTAGGCATGGCTATTTGTATTTGACACATAAAAAGAGTGAATTCTTTGAAAAGTTCAAAGAATTTAAAGTCGAAGCTGAGAACCAACTAGGCAAGCCATTAAAACAACGTCGATTGGATAGAGGTGGTGAGTGCTTATCTAGAGAGTTCCAGTAATATTTAATTGACAATGTAATTGCTTCCAATTTGTCAGCTCCTTAAACACCTCAATTGAATGGTGTAGCTGGAGGAGAAGTAGGACTCTATTGGAAATGGTAAGATCAATGATGTCCTATGCTAGCCTTCCAGAATCATTATGGGGCTATGCAATTCAAACGACAACATATCTTCTTAACTTTGCTCCATCCAAATCGATGTCTAAAATACCTATGGAGTTGTGGACTGGTCGAGTACCTTCATTGAGGCACTTAAGGACTTGGGGCTGCCCAGCCCATGTTCTAAAGTCTGAATCCACAAAGATGGAACCAAGGTCAGAAGTTTGTTTGTTTGTAGGATATTTTAAGGGAACTCGAGGGTACTATTTTTATAGTCCTTAGGATAGGAAGGTATTTGTGTCGAAAAATGTGACCTTCATAGAGGAAGAAGTGAAGTAGTAATAAAAGAGTTAGCTATTTCATCCAAACCAAGAGTTGATATGGATCTAACATAACAAGATGTCAAAATGGATTCAAAATTTAAATCAAAATTGCATCCTGAACATCAAGTTGTGCCTAGACGTAGTGGGAGGATTGTGAGACAGCCAGATAGGTATCTAGGTCTAGGAGAAGGCTTCATTGCCATCTCAGACCAAGAAGAAATGGATCCTATTATGTATACTCTGGCTATTAATGATGTTGATGCCGAAAAATGGTTCAAAGTGATTGAATCGAAAATAGATTCCATGATACTAATGAAGTTTGGGTCCTTATAGATCTACCACCAGGTATAAAATCCATAGGGTGTAAATGGATCTACAAAAGAAAAAGAGGATCGGATGGAAAGGTAGAGACCTTTAAAACTATATTGGTAGCTAAAGGCTATTCTCAAAAAGAGGGTGTAGACTATAAGGAGAATTTTTCTACGGTTGCCATGCTTATGTCCATCGTGATTCTTTTGGCCACAGCAGCCTATTTCGATTATGAAATATGACAAATGGTTGTCAAGACCACATTTATTAATGGGGATCTTAAGGAGACTATTTATATGGCCCAACCAGAAGGATTCATTGAGCCAAGTAATGAGCTTAAGGTATGCAAGTTGCAAAGGTCCATTTATGGACTTAAGAAAGCATCTACGTCTTGGAACATTAGGTTTGATAAGTACATCAAAACCTAGATGAGCCTTATGTTTATAAAAGAATACAAGAAGGTAAGGTTACTTTCCTAATGATGTATGTTGATGATATTCTGCTCATTGAGAATGATGTGGGAATGTTTTCTACGGTTAAGGGATGGTTTAATGAACGGTTTTCAATGAATGATTTGGGAGAGGCTAACTATATTCTAGGGATCAAACTTATAAGGGATCATACGAACAAATAGATAGCCTTATCTCAATTAACCTGTGTTGAGAATATGCTCAATAAGTTTGTCATACAAGATTCCAAGAGGGGTTTCACACCTACTAGACATGGAATCAAACTTTCAAAGGAACAAGCACCTAGAACCCAAGAGGAGGTTGAACGCATGCGTAAAATTCCATATGCTTGGGCAGTTGGAAGTTTGATGTATGTAATGCTTTACACTAGACCGGATATTTGTTACACAGTGGGATTGGTAAACAGATTTCAGTCCAATCCAGGAATGGAACATTAGCCTGCGATTAAGTGTATACTTAAATAACTTCGTAGGACAAAGAACTTAATGGTTGCTTACTTTGGAAGTAATCTTATTCCAACAGGATATACAGATTCTAATTTCAAATCAAATGCTGATTCAAGGAAATCAAATTTTAGTTCTATATTTATCTTAGGAGGTGGAGCCATAGTCTGGAGGAGTGTCAAGCAATCTTGTATTAATGATTCGACTATAGAGGTTGAGTATGTTTTTGCTTGTGAAGCGACAAAAGAAACAGTCTGGCTCTAGAAGTTCCTAAATGATTTCGAGGTAGTTCCAAAGGTAGAAAAAGTCATTACACCTTATTATGATAATAGTGGGGTAGTGACTAATTCTAGAGAACCTCGGAATCATAAAGCTGCCAAATATATTGAGCTAAAGTATCATCTTATAAGGGAGATAATACAACGTAAAGAGGTGCATGTAGTAAAGATTCCCATGGAGCAAAACCTTACCGATCCCTTTACGAAGATGTTATCTCAAAAGAGTTTTGAGGGTCACCTAATAGGGATGGGAATAAGGGATAGGTCAAACTTGCTTTAGGGAAAGTGGGAAATTGTTGAAGTTATCTAAATATAGTTCCTTGGAAAGCAAGTGTATTTGTATGTACTTTAATCTTCTTCCATTACAGTTTTGTACTGGAAATATTTATTATTAGTGAAATAAAAGAGTTTGGTTTTAATGAGCATTATATATCTAGTCATAAGGTACTAAGATTCTTTTGTAAGTAATATACATATACATAGAGATGTATGGGAAACATGTATATCATTAGAATCTAAATTAATGGATTCACAGTTGAATAATCAAGTTGGTTGCTTGATTATGGTTTAGAATGTAGTTTTGCGATTTATCTCCGTGTAAGTAAAGGAGTTTACTTCAAGGGAATGATGAGTTTCATATCATAATAGTAGTTGATTATTGATAATGGCATTATTAAATGAATATGGAATTAAGTATGTTTTTAAGAATAAAGTGTGTTGTTACTTTAATCTTAAAACATACAACTTAAGCATTTGCTTATTTTGAACCACAATCTTGATGAATGGTAAACTCCTATATGTTTTATTATAATTCTTGATATGATCAGAATGGATTTTTACAGAGTATTAATCCAGTGTCTACATGTTGGAATTATTAAATGAAACATGTATTTTCACACAAATAAAGAGTTTATAGTGATATCATCATTTCTAGATGTTTTGAGGAGATTTGGTGATTAAAATGGCACTAGTAGTTCGATGGACTAGCTACCCATCAAGTCTTAACACCAAGATGAGGCCTTGTGTGTTAATCACCATATAAAGTAAAAAAGGGAGATCAAGAAGGAAAAACCAACATAAGGGCAAAACAGTAATTTTACCCTTTGTTGTGCGGATGGCTATAACAAGGTTCTAAATAGAGTTTGCAATTGGACATAAAATATACAAGAGTTTAACTAATTGTCCTAAGTGGAATGACATTTAGTTAGTAAGCTATAATTAATTCTAATGAGATTAAATTAATTCTAGGCATATTGAAGCTTGAATTATCAAAGTCTAATAAGATTCCCCACTTGGCTTCAAGGAAGGTTATCAAGCTAAGTAATAAATATAAATCGAGGTTTTAGAAGCCCATAATTGAATGTTGAGCTTGCACTAATTAATGGTTAATTAGAAGCCCAAATGTTTATATAGAAATGGGCTAGACTTTGGTTTATTGTAATTGATTAGATTAATTATATTAAAACAATTTTTTTAAAGAAAGGAGTAGCAATTTCGGTTTTAATGGACTGATTGTGCAGCTGCACATTTGGCATTAAATTGCTAAATAAAGATGGTCTTTATTATGGTTTATCATCATTAAATGGAGTTATGAACTTACCATTGAATGGTTTAATGGTTACCTTTTAATGTTAGCATATACCTATTAGCATTCATTGGATTAAAGAAGAAAGATGTGCATTAGATGGACCATATTCCTGCTTTCATCTTCCAAAACCGAAATTGGTAGGTCATATTTAGGTTAATGGTCTTTTCATATAGCCATCTTAAAGATAAATGAGAAGAGTTTCATTTATTGGCTACTTTATGATTAAAGTAAGAAGTGACGAATTGGATCCTATTCTCATCTTCCATCCCATGCGTAACCGAAATTAGGGGTGTAAGAAGGTGTTGTTTCATGGTTTGACTCTCTCTCTCTCTTTTCATGTATGAGTGAGAAAAAATTTGCATGAGAAGAGTCTCATTTGTGGTTCATTTTTCTTCTAAAAAATATTTCCTCCAAACAATTCTTCTCCTTTCCCAGCTAAGGATTTTGTTAACCAAGTTGTCCTGGAAGAGTAAGAGGTAAATGAAATTTGTTAAGGATACAACAACAAGGATAGGATAGATTGACAAAAGGATTCAAAAGCAAAGGTTTTGGATATAAGAAGAAGGAGAGGATAGCGTAGCGAGAAATTAAAGCTGTAGCGAAGCAGTCGGTAATATCACTATCTTATTTATGTTTATTATTATCCTTATACCATATCATGTATAGATTGGCATAATGAATTGGATGAATTGCTTCAGCTGCATATAAGACTTCTAAAATGTTAAAATATGGCATGCTTTCTTTTCCCAATCCAACAGTTAGCCATTTCTAACCTAGGTTTACAAAACTAAGAGCTACCTTGATCCATATTAAGCAGTTGTTAGAGGATAATTAGGCAAAATATGGATCAGAGTCTAAACAAAAGAGGCCTCGTGAATCTTAGGGTAGTTTTGGTAGAAGGTTCAATAAACATCAAATCCGAGCTTTCAGACTACCAACTAGATCCAAACAGTTGGGGTTTAGACTAAGGGATAGTTTTATTTAGTCTGGTAATAACAGAGGTGTAGTATCAAATTAGTTGTTGAATTCTGAGCATTAGGGAAAGAGGCACAGTGGTGAATGTTAGAGGTTGACAAGAGGCTGCCTTCAGTGTCACTCACTTGAACATCTGGCCAGGGACTGTTTTATTATGTTTGGAGCACAGCCTAGTAGGAGAGAAAGTGTGGCAACATAAACTACAGTTCAGCAGAGCTGAGTTAGTGGGTTTAGCCAGAAAGGCTGTGGCAGAGGCAGAATAAGTTTTAGGAGCCATACTATTAGGACTGAGTTGTGAAGCAACCAACCATAGTCTTCAGCTCGAGTCTATGCCATGACAAGACAAGACGCTCAAGAGTCTCCGGATGTCATTGCAGATGTGTCACTTGTATTTACATTTGAGGCTTATTTACTACTAGATGTTGCATCTATGCATTCTTTTATTACACCGCATATGGAATTTTGGTTGCATTATTACATAGAGTTATTGAGATGTGGATTTGAGATAAGTACACTGATAGGTAGTATCACTATGGTAGGAGAAGTTTGTAAGAGGCATTTAACTTAAATTGATTAGGTAAAATTGGAAGAAAACTTGATTATCTTACTGCTAAAGGAAATTGATGTTATCCTAGGCATAGATTGGCTCATTGCTCATAGAGCCATCATGAATTGTTATACTAAAGAGGTCATATTTGAATCTCTTAATTAGCTGAGAGCAGTGTTAAGAGGTAGTGGCCAAGCTATGCCAATCAGGCTGATTTCATTTATGAGTGCCTTAAAGTTAATACAAGGGGGATGTGAGGCTTATTTTACCTATGTCATCAATCCCGAACTGAGGAAAATATGTAGGAAACTTCTGTGCTTAGCGAATTCTTGTATGTGTTTCCCACAGGGTTACCTGGCTTACCCACAGATCGGGAAACAAAGTTCACAATTGATCTAGTTCGAGGTGCTGCTCTTATATCTATTCCCCCATATAGGATGGCACCTATGGAACTAAAGGAGTTAAAGACTCAGTTACAGGTATTGTTGGATAAGGGATTTATTAGAATTAATGTGTCACCCTGTGGAGCTCCGATTTTATTTATGAAGAAGAAAGATGGAACATTGAGACTGTGCATCGATTATAGGCAACTGAATCAGGTCACAGTGAAGAACAGGTACCTGTTGCCTAGAAATGATGATTTTTTTGATCAATTACATGGAGCTCAGGTGTCTACTAAATTGGATTTGACGTATGGGTATTATCAACTGAAGATAATAGAGGCCGATATACTAAAGAGTGCATTCAGAAGCAGGTATACACATTATGAGTTTTTAGTAATGCCATTTGGGTTGACTAATACCCCAGCTATATTTGTGGCATTGATGAATAAGGATTTTCGGCCCTACCTATATCACTTTGTGATAATGTTTATCGATGACATTTTTGCGTATTCAAAGAGTAGAGAAGAGCATGTTAAGCACTTGAGAGTGATACTACAGGTTATAAGGGAGAAACAACTATATGCCAAATTCAGTAAATGTGAGTTTTGATTGCATCAAGTAGTGTTTTAGTTTATATAGTAAATGGTCAAGGTATTCAAGTAGATCTAATGAAGATAAAGGCAGTAATGAAATGGGAAGCTTCGAAGAATGTGTCTGAAATTTAAAGTTTCATAGGATTAGTCGGATATTACTGGAGGTTTGTTGAGGGTGTTTTGTTTGATCTCAACCCCTCTAACTAAGCTTCTGAGGAAGAATGTGGTCTTTAGATGGAATGTTGAGTATCAGTATAGCTTTGAAGAACTAAAACATTGGTTGCCTACGGCACCGATGTTGACTATTCTATTGGGAACTAGTGGTTATATAGTATACAATGATGCTTCGTATCAAGGATTGGGATGTGTGTTGATGCAATATGGAAAAGTGATAGCTTGTGCATCGAGACAATTAAGGTCTCATGAGATCAACTATTTAGTACATGATTTTGAGCTTACAGCAGTAGTCTTTGGTCTGAATATATGGAGACATTATTTATATGGAAAGACATTCTAGTTATACACTAATCATAAGAGCTTGAGGTATCTAATAGGTTAGAAGGAGTTGAACATGGTACAGAGAACATGGATTGAGTTGTTAAAGGATTATGACTTTACGATTAAGTATCATCCATGCAAAGCTAACGTAGTGGCAGATGCATTAAGTAGGAAGTCGGATAGCAGTGTAGCTGAGATTCAGTTATTGAGGTTACCAAGCTTGATTCAATTCAGAGCTTTAAATGTAGAGATAAATTTAGAGCAAAATGAAGCCTGATTGCTACACTAAAGTTGAGACTGATGTTACATGATAGGATTAGAAGAGTTCAAAGTAAAGATCCTAAAATGATGAAACTGATTGAGAAAATTAAGATGAATCCTGATTCTAAATTTAAATTGAGAGATGAAACATTATGGTTAAAGCAAAGGTTGCATGCGCCTAATGTGGATGAATTGAGAAAGGAAATTCTAGAGGAGGCATATATAGCAGCTTACGTTAATCCTGGTACTACCAAGATGTATAATATGCTAAAGTAGCTATTGTGGTAGCTAGGGATGATGAAACAAGTAGAAAATTATGTAGCTAAATGTTTAGTTTGTCAATAGATTAAGGCTAAACGTCAAGCTCTAATTGGGAAGCTTCATTCGTTACCTATTCCGAAGTGGAAATGGGAATGAATCACTATAGATTCATTATGGGATTACCTATGACTCCATGAAAAAATGATGCTATATGGGTTATTGTGGACTAATTGACTACGTCGACCTATTTCTTACTAGTGAGAAAGAATAACTCACTAGACCGGTTGGCAAGGGGATATGTGAATAAGGTAACGAGACTATATGGGGTTTCAGTGTCCATAGTATCAGACATGGATCCTAGATTTACTTCGAGGTTTTGGAAGAGTCTACAGTCGGTTATGGGAACAAAGTTAAACTTCAGTACAGTATTTCATCCTCAAGCAGATGGGCAAAGTGACGTGACAATCAAGACCATTGAGGATATGCTTAGAGCATGTGTATTGGAGTTTCAAGGAGCTTAAGATCAGTACAAAGCCTTGATTAAATTTTCTTACAATAACTACTACCACAGTAGTATTGGAATGGCACCTTATGAGGTATTGTATGGTAGAAAATGTTGATCGCCTCTATATTAGGATGAGGAAGGTTTTAGAATGATAGAAGGAACAAAATTGATACAAGATACTATGGATAAGGTTAACCTGATCCACAGTTGGATAAAAGTAGCACAAGATAGACACAAAAGTTATGTAGATTAGCATAAGAATGATATGGAATATAGTGTAGGAGACAAAGTATTTCTGAGAGTGTCACCTTGGAGAGGAGTTTTGAGATTTGGCAAGAAGGGCAAGTTGAATCCTAGTTACATTGATCCTTATGAGATCATTGAGAGGGTAGGACCATGGGTGCAAAACTTAACCTTAACGATTAAAATGTCTCAGATACACAATATATTACATGTGAGCATGCTTAAGAGGTAAAGATCTGATCCAGTGAATGAATTAAAGACTCAAGAGAGTAAAGTTACCAGTAATTTGAGTTATGTTGAGGAGCTGAACAAGACAGTGGGATATCAAACAAAACAATTGAGGAATCAGGTAATTCTATTGGTTAAAGTCCTATGGAAGAGTCACGCGAGTGAGGAAGCAACTTGGGAAGTAGAAAAACACATAAGAAATTAATATCACCACTTGTTTCATCAACCAGGTAACAATTTCGAGGACAAAAGTTAAAGATGGGAGATTTGTAATATTCCATTATTCCATGATCATGGTTAGAACCCTAGGATATCATACACGAGAGTTCCTTAAGAATTTAGTGGTACATTCCATGCATCATATGGCATACTCATAAACATGAACAATGTGGACATTCATTAAAATACTTGTACATGCATTCATTGACATCTTTTGGTTATAAGTGATTTTAATGTGAATTGTGGATTAATTGTCTTAAAAATTGAATTAGTGGGCATTGAAATTGATTTAGCATTTTTGATGACATTTCAAAGATTTTAGAAATTTCTAAAAATTTGGGGTACTTTTGGACTAAGAAAGATGCCTAGTGGTAAGACCAATTCAGACATGAAAAATTAGGATGACTAAGCCTAAAATTGAGTGACATTTGGCATAGTTAAATGAGTGACAATTGGATTAGTAATTAATTGACAAATGTACTAATTACGCAGTGAAAAATGGACCAATTAACGTGGGACATGTGGACTAATTAAAGAGTGACAAATGGTAGTATTATGAATGGATTGGTGGCAGCTGATTAATCAGCAAACGTATTAGATGCCTTAAGACATATGGTGAGTTTAGAAGTTGACACCTAGCATGATGATGGCGTAAATTCTAGCAGCAATGTTTCTGCTAATTCCCTCACCTTCCTTCACCAAAATAGCTCCTCCTTTTCTCTAAAATTTTACTTGAACCCCAGCCAAATTGCTCCACAAAAACCAGCTTTATACCATACACAAAATAGCTAAGAAATCAGCTTAAAATCACCTTCACCTTACTGTTCAAAATCAACCTGTTTTCATCTTAAGTTTGTGTGAAACTTTTCTTATACGGAGACTTGATTTAATATGAAATTTGAGCTGAATTGAAATCCTAAAAGGTTAGTAACAATCTGAGTTTTATAACATGTTGAATGGTATGAGAATGATGTTTCAATTGGAATGCATTGCATGTAAAGTTGGTAAAGAAGTGTACTAGAATATATTATATGTAGTCTTTTTACTGAACATGCATTTGTATTTTTTCCATATCTCGATTTGTAGAAATCTGAATTGAATGGATTTTGATTTAAAATAAACTATGAACATATGCATACATTTTTTATTTAGGAATCGAATTTGAACTCTGTCTTTTAAGTTTGTTTATGCCCTATGGCCAAACGCTTTGGTTGTAGTTTAGTGACAAATTATTTAAAGGAATTATTTATCTTGTACATGTTTAGATGTATATGATAAAGTCCATGGAATAATTGTACATTGCAAATGAAATTTTAATGAGATTATAATTATGAGATTCATATTGTGTTATGTATTATTCCTAAATGTTCCTACTCATTGTTTTATTAAGATTAGACATTAATAGAACTTAAAAAGACTAGCATGCGTTGTGTTTTTTCCTTATGGAGGAAATAGTCGATCTCATAGGCTAAAGTATAGAGATACTTAAACAACCATATGGGTGCTTATTAGAGAACAAGTTCACTGAACAAACTCGATATGAGAAATACATTTGGAACATTACTTGCATGTCTATGGAATTCTCATTGTGATTATTTTATAAGTGATCCTTTGACTTGAGATCACCAAAGTTATCTTGTATCGAGATTGCTACATTTTGATACTATCTGTGACCTATTTAATTATAGGTCATTTAATCGGTAGACACTAGATGTAGCGTGAACTATATGGAGGTAGTTGAGTGATCAAGATAGGATTCATCACCTTAAAACAAATAGGGAGAATGTTCCATTGTTCTCGATTAATATTGATTCGAGAAATCCTTGGTCAAGGTGGCATGATATTTTTTTGTTTTCGGGTTTATCATAACCTCCCTCTTTTCTCTTTATATATAAAAATAAATAGTAGTTTGACAAATAAAGAATAAAGGGAATCTTTTTTATCAAATAGAACGTTTTCAATGAACTTCTAAAAAATTTCAAATTTGATGAGATACTTAAATAAATTAAATAGAATAAAAAATAAATAGAATAAAATAAGGTTATATTAGTATGGAAATTTTGCATAATATCGGATCCACAAAAATAGATAAAACATCCATCTTGATTTTGTCATCGGGGAAAAGTCTATCGAGTAATGAGTTCTTTCTTTCTGGTAACTTTAATAGTATCCTATTAAGGAACCAATGTTTTGATTCAATTAATGAAGTTAGGTTTTCAAAACGCCACTCAATATAGCTATAATGGAGTTTTTGAAATATTTGAAATTGCACAAAAAGTGAATCCATTTTTCATTTTTACGTCCATTTATATAAATAGGACTTTATTCGTTATTAAGAAATCAATGGGTGCCCCTCCATTTTTCTTTTTTTTTTGTCTAATTTGAGGGGTCCTGTTGAGTTTGTATGCTATTATGTCTACAACTCAGTTCATCTGCTTATTATTATTACAAGGATGATTCCAATCACAAATATGAACCATAAAAGAAAATGCCTATTAAAGCAATCATAGTAATACTAGTTACAGTACCTATTATCTAAAAAGGAATTCTTCCAGTGGCATTTGCCATTCATCTCATTGCCCTCCATATTTAATCAAAGGGCCATGCTAAAGATATAAACAGTTATAGATAATTATGAGATAATATCTTTCTAAGGGTGTTGGATTAAGAAAATTTCTAATATTATTTATTATTCTACTATTCCTATTAAACCTTCTCTCCTATTAATTGAAGAAATAATTAGAAAATAAAACAGAAAGTAAAAAAATGAGTAATAACCCTCAGTAAAGATATGGTCATATCCGTGACGTTATTGCTATTGTGATTAAAGAAGCACTGCCTAATTCCCATCTAGAAAGATCATAAATGATTTGAGCTATTATTATACAAAGTTGTAAAGAACTAAAATGTGAAAATATTATGATAATACGTTGTGATGACAATGCTATGGTTGTCATTGTTCAAGAACGAAATCCTAGGGGAACTCAAATTTTTGATGCAATCGTGTGAGAATTGAGATAATTAAATTTCACTAAAATAGTTTCATTAGCACCTGAAGTTTTATAAGATAGAGCATTCAAATAGAAGATGAAATAACATTGAAAATAATACTCAAACGTATTTGAGTTATAGTATTTGAACGAAATAAAGTAAATGTAATAAATGAAATTCAAATTAACTAGTAGATTAATAGATTATGTTTCACTCATATACCTTTAAGGAATTTCAATTTTATAATAAATTGAATAAACTAATTAATTTTAAATAATTAAAATTAATTAGTAAACAATTATTTCGTTTAAATCATTAATTCATAAAAAGAAAAGAACGATTGATTATATCCAAATTAGGAGGCAATAATAATTTTAGTTTATCATGGGCAAGAACACTATTACTAACATAATAACCTTTATACAAAATACTGACATTATAGAAAAGGAACTGTTTGAATAGCATCTACTAACATCACTAAAAACCTTATCAAAATACTTATACAAGAAAGTTTTATTGAAAATGTGAGAAAACATCAGGAAGGCAATAAAAATGTTATGGAGTTAACCTTACAACAGACTAAGAATAGAGGAGAACATATAGAACTAATCTATATTTAAACTAGATTAGTCAGCCTAGTCTACGAATATATTCTAACTATTAAAAAAATCCTAAAATTTTAGGTGGGATGGGCGTTGTAATTATTTCAACTTCTTGGGATATAATGATAGACCGAGAAGCTAGCCTAGAAAGAATTGGTGGGAAAATCTTGTGTTATATATGGTAATATTTCTGATATCCAAATTCGATACAGATTTTCTATTTTTGAAAAAAGAAAAAGAACAAGTTTCTAACAGCATTCCTCCTACATTCCCTTAGTAAATCTTTAAAGAGGATTTTTAAAATAGAATGAAAGAGCAAAAATGGGTTCAACACGACTTAATTACTGAACCAATATCCTATAGTATTCTCCAGATTTGTTTAGAAAAGAAAGCTCTAGTTTTAGATTATGTTTTGGGAAAGATCCAACGTAGTTTTTTCAACTTGAACATTCCTTTCGTTTCATAGGGATTCACGACAAGATTTCAAAATGAAAATAAATTCATTTTCTTGAAGAAAGAAGTATGTATATTAAGAATTAGGGAATGAAAAATATGAAAATAAGAGCCTTTATTCATAAAATTTGAGAAAAATGTCAGCTGATATGTAGATGAGGACAAATTATTGTAATTTGTCTCAACCCGAGACATAAACAAAGACAAGGATAATCTTTTTACATGGGAGCTCTCAAAAAGCTCCTGTGTACAAAATCAAAGAGTTAGGTTGACATGAAATGGATATATCCATAGATCCTTGAGTTATATTCATGAGAAGACAAAATATTTATAAAGGCAAGAATAGATATATGGGTTCACGTAAGAATCCACTAAAAGTACCAAACGGAGATTTTAATGTTCAAACAAGCTTCAACAATACTATTGTTACCGTTATCGATGTACTAGATCAGGTGATCTCTTGGTCTTCAGCTGGCACTTGAGGATTCAGGGGTACGAGAAGAGGAACACCTTTTGTGGCTCAATCCATAGTAGGAAATGGCACTCGAACAGTAGTGGATCATGGTATGCAATGAACAAAAGTCATGATAAAAGGTCCTAGTCTTGGAAGAGATGCGACATTAAGAGTTACTCGTAGAAGTGGTATACTATTAAATTTTTTCTGGGATGTAACCCCTATGCCACACAACAGCTGCAAACTCCTAAAAAAAGATGTGTGTAACAATAGAAATTAAAGAAATTTCAAGAGAAAGAAATCATTCAATGATTTGATCAAATATTAATGTGGTTTGAGAGACAGTAGCAATATCTACTCGGTCACTATAGTAAAAGTGTGTTGAATCAAGAGCTGAAAGTAAGCATCTTTATTATGGACACTTTATTCTGTCATCACTTGTGAAAGGTCAAGCTGGCATAATAGGCATTGCGATGTGAAGAGCTTTACTTGGAGAAATAGAAGGAACATATATCACATGTTCAAAATCATAGAAAATAGCACACAAATTTTCTACTATACCAAGTATTCAAGAATCAGTGTATGAAATTCTAATGAATTTGAAAGAAACTATATTGAGAAGTAATTTGTATGAAATTCATGACATTTCTATTTACGTCAAAGGTCCTAGATATGTAACTTCTCAAGATATCATCTTACCGCGTTCTATGGAAGTTATTAATAATACAAAGCATATAGCTAGCCTAACGGAACCACCAAATTTGGCTATTGAATTAGAAATCAAGAGGAATCGCGACTAGTATGTAAAAATACCGAATAACATTCAAGACGAAGGCTACCCTATAGATTTTGTATTCATGTCTATTCAAAATGTGAATCATAGTGTTCATTCTTATGGAAATGGGAATGAAAAGTAAGAAAAACTTTTTCTTGAAATATGGACAAATGGAAGTTTAACTCAAAAAGAAGCACTTCATGAAGCCTCCATAAATTTGATTTATTTATTTATTCCTTTTCTGCATGCAGAAGAACAAGATTTACATTTAGAAAAAAATCACCACAAGGTTACTTTAAGATTATTTACTGTTCACGATAGATTGGCAAAACTAAGAATAATCAAAAACAAATAGTGTTGAAATATATTTTTATTGACCAATCAGAATTGACTCTTAATATCTATAATTGCTTAAAAAGGTCCAATATACATACATTGTCAGACCTTTTGAATACAAGTCAAGAAGACCTTATAAAAATTGAACATTTTAACATAAAAGATTTAAAACATATATTAAGCATTCTAGAAACAGAAAAGCATTTTGCAATTGATTTACCGAAGAATTCGTTCTAAATCCATTGGATTTATATTGATTTTCATCATTTTTTCTAAAGAAGATGAAAGTCAATTTTGAAGTTTTACCATAATATTGATATTCACAAAATAAATCAATAATTTAATCAAATAGATGTTATCCAGGGATAATTCACTTTGAAGCGACTCATTCCCTAGATACACCATCGTAATATTTGATTTTACAATCAAATCAAATTGAAAAAGACCTAAAGTTAAGGATTTATCAACAGGTAATGTTGCTCCAATACCTAAGCAAATTGCTACTACAGTACCAATCAAAAAGACAGTTATGGTAACAGGATGTCGAATTGGATTTTGGAATTTATTAACATTCTCCAAAAAATTGTTAATAATTTCACAAGTACTGAAACCATTAAAAGAATACCCAAAACTTATTTGATATTGTACAAAGTATTTGAAATATAGGAAAAAAATACCATTCAGGCAAAATTTCCAAAGGAGTTACAAATGGATTTGCGGGTTCACCAATCATTGATGGTTTTAGAACCACTAATCCTTCATTACATACAATAGTACCTAGAATTACTACTGGAAAAATATATAAAAGATCATTGGGCCATGCAGATTCTCTATAATGTTATGACCCATTCCTTTAGCCAATTTAGCTTTTAATGCAGGATCATTCAAGTCAGGTTTTTTCATTATTGGGATAGGTGAATTCTTTACTGATTCATCATTTGAAGGAGCCAGACATGATAATTTTTCATCATTTGCTCAACTAAGAATCAAGGGAACCAAAAGGATCTATACCATATAAAGAATATATAG
This sequence comes from Erythroxylum rotundifolium, assembly GCA_027563915.1. Lineage (NCBI taxonomy): Eukaryota > Viridiplantae > Streptophyta > Magnoliopsida > Malpighiales > Erythroxylaceae > Erythroxylum > Erythroxylum rotundifolium. Next base: position 37,364 of record JAOSBO010029759.1, on the reverse strand, counting down.
GTCTAGATGCTATAAAATCCATATGTTATTCATATTTTCACATATATGTACACGAATGATTTTGTGTAATAAATAATAAAGAAATGAATTGATTCCTTTTTTTTTCTAGGGTTGACCATTGCAAAAAATTCACTTCATACAGGTAAATGCTCAATACCCAAGTTGGCCTTATAAAGGCTATCACAACCAAGTGCTTTTGGTTAAACCTTTTGATAGGCTTTTATCTCCAAGAAGCTATTGAGAATTTTTGTAGACAAAGGATTTATTTGTTATTAATATAGTTTAGCCTCTGTCATTCTTTAGATCCCTTATTTCACTCTGATAGTGTCATAAATAGGGTCGATGTAGACGAAATGATTGCATTTCCATACCATTAGGCATTAAATAAATTAAGTAAACGAAAGAGATAAAATGAAGTACAAGGAACTCAAATAGGTAAAGGAAAATATAGATTATATCACATCACCTATTCTACTAGATTTTACGGAGCTTGTTCATAGAAGACATGATTGGATCTGATCATAAAAAGAATTCTCTTTAAGCAAACCAACCTATCCAGTGTATAGGACTTACGCAGTGGTTCGAACAAAGACATATTTGATTGTGAATTCCAATCTTGTATATATATATCTTTATGGCCAAATCAACAGTCCAAGTCACACACTCTCATAATCCATTTTTCTCTTAGGAGACTTCACTTCAACTACTTGTTCGTTCCAGGTTACATGCTTTAAGTTTTACTATTTATAACCTTGGTAGTTACCACAAGTGCACGGTTTGTTTACGTAGTACCTAACATTTTGATCTCATAAGGAAGGGAAACTAGTCCTAAAATCTAAGGTCATCCTAGACTACAATAATCTAAACAAACAACAAATGCAAAAACTAAATCAATCAATAATCAAATATGAGAAATTAAAGTGTCAAAGAATTAAAAAAAAACAACAAACTCACAACCATCCTGAAATTGACCTAGAAATTACTAAGTGAGAGAAAAGGGAATTTAATTCGAAATTAATGGAAACCTAACCAGTTATAAAACACTGAATTAAAAGGTTCAGATGGTCCTAAGGTGAGTTACTCTCTCTCGAGTTATTATTCTTAACCTAAATTGATAATCCCTAATTAAAATTATGGGAATCACATCTCTCGATCCGCAATTGGTCCAAAACATCAATTAGTTCTAAAATTGTCTGTTAACCTACTGGGAATCTATGTTTGATCTCTAGTTCCATGACTTTATCGGTTTTATCCAATTCTTTACCTATTGATTCACCTAATTCTTGTTAGCCTAAATTGATGATTTTTACCTAGCTCACACTCTCAGTTTATTGCCTAATTATTAAGAACATAATTGAAATCACGATCAAATCAATAAAAAGATATTCACTTGAATTTCATTAATTTTAAGAATCAATATCCAAAGGTGAGTATAAACATAACTCAACTTTCAACACAATTAATCTCAACACCTATTTCAATTCTTCACACAAATAAAATTGAAATAAAAGGAAATATTATTGGGAATGGAATCTTCGAAACGGTGATGGTAGGAAACCACCTATTCTGGGAAGTACTCCACGTCTAACTCGTCTCTGTGTCTCTCTTCCTTCATCTTCTTCCTCGATCTCTTGATCTCTCTCTAGGTATTTCCTTGAATTTATCGAATCTCATTTTTTTAGACATAATCATTCAATTTAGGTCAAATCATTAACATGCAAAATATGTGTCTAGGGGCGGCTTTGAACTAAACATACAACTAAATTAAGACCTAAGCTTTAGGTTATTTACCCTTTTCAATTGTACACACACATTAATAATTTTTTGGCCCCTCAGACTTCGTAACTATTCCTAAGTATATTCCATGAAAATTCAAGCTCATCACAAGTTTGGTAGGTTTTTATTTAAACACACATACACATATATTATTATTATTATTTAAACCTAAACTTTATCTTTTACTCAGAGGCATACATTTGTGATGAATTTCAATCTAGTTACTCAACTAAGTCATTTATTAAACAATTTGGTTGAAATATCATTATAGCCTTTTTACAAAAGGCACACATTTATGATTCGTGTCGATCTAGTTACTCAGCTATTATCATGTTTTCAACTGGCTACTAGCTCTATTCATAACCCAAAGGTCAGCGGAATAGAAATTTATTTAACCAACATTTTTTTAAATTATTGCCTACCTTGTTGCTTTTATCTATTCATTTTCATGAAACATACTAGTTAAGCTACTTAAGTTAAAAGACATCAAATTATAAACGAATGTGATAATTTAGAGGGTTCTAAATTTGCACTAAGTCCTAATCAGGTTGTATATTTATCGAAAGGCCCCCTAATTAATTAATTTTGTAAGCTAATGATTATTTATAACCTAAAAAATTATGTCCAAAGTTAAATGAATTTCAATCAATCTAAGGCATTGACACATTCACAAACTTCGCACAATATAATCCTAACAACCATCATTCAGTACGCCAAATCATATACAAAAGCAAAAACACTGAATCCCTCCCTACACTTGAATAACACATTGTCCTCAATGTGAGAAGGAAACATACATAAACCCATAAATAAAGGAAAAGATAGAAATTTAAAGTAAACAGAAAATAACAATAAACATAAAAAATTAAACAAAACCGAAGGCTAATTTGGGATGCAAAAAAATTAAAATGATTGGGTTAGAAATAAATCCTATGGAAATGAGGCGATGATGGTAATAATGTTGAAATCAAATCTACTTGACATCGAGAGTGTTGCCCTATCTTCTAAGTGATTTAAGAGAGCAAAAAATTAGCAATCTAAACCATTCCAAATCATTCAAAACTTACTTAAGAATTTAAATCAAACCTAATTACACAATAATTTAAGTCTAACTACTAAACTTGCTAATTATAGTCATTAACTTGACCTTTATCCTTCAAAACTTAGCCAGGGTGAATTGTGAGTGGCTTGCTTCTGCCCTTCTCGTTTAACATTAGTTTTGTAGCCTATGAGTAAGGTACAAATTGTAAAAGGACGATGTAGGACGATGTTGATAACATTATGAAAACCAATGAGGCTTAATAATGTCCTTCTTTCAATTGTACTACCAATAAAGCAGGGAATAAAAAAATTCCCTAAATCTTCCATTGAATTCAATAGTTTGTCCTATACGAAGGTGAGATGCTCTCTTTCTTCCTCAATCACCTTTGTCTCCTCAGTTTCTTTCGCTCCTTGAATAAAGACTTCCATACATTCTTTCAACTCAGTGTTTGTTTTCGTCTGTTCTTCATACTACTTGAACACATCAATTATACTGAATGAGCTACTAACATTTGGATTCTTAAATGAACCATTCATGTTAAATATCTCTTCATCATCATCAATCTAATGGATAAGGTTCTTTGAATGGACATCTAGCCAAGATTTTTTTAGGTCAAATATGGTATATTAAGTATTGGTGAATAACAAGGAAAGGTTAAAGTTCTTTTATTCATACACTTTTGTCGTTTCTTGGTCATCATTAAGTTGGGTTTTGACATGGTTTTTCATTGGTTCTTCTAGCTCTACCTCATTCCTAAGTGTCATACCCTGGCATGGCTCTATTGAATTTACTTTCATGCTACGTAAATAGTTTTCCATACTTTGCTTACAAAATTCCCTAGAAAGTTGGCCTATTCGAACCTCAAGATTGTGAATAGAAGAGACATATTCTTCAATTACTTGTTCAAACTTCTCTTCCAGTCTCTTCCAATTCTCTTCCGTATCCTTGAGCTTGCCCATGATTTTGTCTAGCTTAGACTCAAATAATTGGATTCATCATATTGAAATTCAAATCGGTCTTAATGTCCTATATGAGTATCTATATTGTCAGTCAAATCAATAGAAATCTGGGTGGTTCTGCCACCCCGAAGTGTATGAATTCATATAAGTATGATGATTTCCCCAACTAAATTGGGGCCCATTGAAATTTGAAAATGTCCTTTGCTCCTTATAATATCCATTCTCCATTATTGTCCATTCTACCCTTTCTTAGCATTTAACTTGTCAGAGGTCCCATTCTAAGATATCTTGATGTGTCTCTACTTTATGCCCAAACTTGTTCGCACAAGGTTACACCCTTTAAGTTTTATTATTTATAACCATGGTACTCACCACAAGGGCACGGATCATTTGCGCAGTACCTAATGTGTAGATCCCACGAGGAAGGAAAATTGGTCCTAAAATCTAAGATCGTCCTAGACTACAATAATCTAAACAAATAACTAATGCAAAAATTAAATTAATTAATAATAAAATATGAGAAATTAAAGTGCCAAAGAATAAACAAAATAGCAAACTCACAACCAACCCAAAATTAACCTAGAAATTACCAAGGGAGAGAAAGGGGATTTTAATTCAAAATTAATGGAAACCTAACTAATTATTCAATATCAAATATTTGGTTTGGCCAGTCAAGGGTGTATACTCAAGTTATAATTCTTAACCCTAATTGATAATCCCTAATTCAAATTTTAGGAATTGCAGTCTAAAACCTAAATTAGTTCTAAAATTGTCTATTAACTTACCGAGAATTTATGCTTGATCTCTCATTACGTAACTCCATCGGTTTGATCTAATTCTTTACCTATCGATTCACCTAACTCTTGTTAGCCCAAATCAATGATTTTTACCTAGCTCACCCTCTTAGTTTATTGCCGAATTATTAAGAACATAATTGAAATCATGATCAAATCAGTAAAAACACAATCAATTGAATTTCACTAATTTCAAGAATCAATATCCAAAAGTGGTATAAACATAACTCAACATTCGACACAGCTAATCTCAACACCTATTTCAATTCTATACATAAATAAAACTAAAATAAATGGACATATTGCTGTGAACAAAATCTCAGAAACGACGATGGTGAGAAACCACCTGTTCTGGGAAGTAATTCGTGTCTAGCTCATCTTTGTATCTTTCTTCCTTCTTCTCCTTCCTCGATCTCTTGATCTCTCTCTAGGTTTCTCTCGAAATTTACAGAATCTCACTCTTTTGCATGACTCTTTAGGGTCTCCAAAGACTATTGGTGGTTGTCATGTAATGTTCTATTTATCATATGAAAGCCTCAAGTCAAAGTCAGGGTCGAAAAAGTTCAAAAATCACGCAAAATTTAAGTTTTCATGTCAATCGATAGAGGGCATGATTGTGGCCTTGCATGTCATGATTGTGGCAGGCATTTTAACCTTTTTGTCACAATTGTGGCCCAATTTTTGCAATCGTGGCCTAATGTGCTTGATCGTGGCATATGTATTTTAGCTCGAAACTTTTTAAATCTTTATCATTCATGCCTATTTACCCTACAACACTAGCACACACATCAAGGTACTTAAAACATATAACAATTAAGCTCCAAGATTATAACTAACCTATAAAAACACTGAAACACACAAACTAACATAATTACATCCTAAATGCACATTCAACACTTAAATTCACACTAAATACATAACAAATTATGCCCTAAAACATCATGCAAAACACAACTATCACTACTCATGTAAAATGAATAATGCAATTTTTTGTAGTTGAAGAGAAATATCTAAATGCATGTCTTATTTTTTGTTTAATAATCCATATTTGTAGCAACGAAATACTCTTCTTCCTACCCCAAGTGATCACTGAGTTATTACAGATATCTAGGATCTATATTCTCTGTAAGCTATATGGACCAGAAATACCTTGCTTACGTGTCATTGGAAAGTGCATTAACATAAATACAGCAGTAGGAAGAGGTAATACAAAAGTGGGTAAACTATAAAAATGAGTCAAAGCAGATTGTCCTAAACTAGCACTTCCATGCAATAACTCTACAAAAGGCGATCCTATTATAAGAATAGCTTCTGACATGCCTGTTAGAATTTTTATTTCCCAAAGATTTGCCATGCTAAGGAAGAAGGGGGAACATGCACATTTGGAGAGCGCATTACAATGGAGAGTTGTATGCTGAGTTCGGGAAGGTTGAATCTCTCCTGAAAAGGAATCTATGTTTCTCTCCTATTTGGTTTTACAATAGGTGCGATGATTTACTTCATGGGTGAGGTCTTTAGTCATGTTTAGGATGGCCCAGTTGCATCAAAGAAAAAAATAAAAGAAGCATTTGACTCGTGCATGCTTCACTTAGCTCGGGGGATATAGCTTAGTTGGTAGAGCTCCGCTCTTGCAATTGGGTCATTATAATTACAGGTTGGATGTCTAATTGTCCAAGCTGTAATTATAGAATCTTGTTCCTAAATCAATGTCTCAGTCTTTCTAAGTAATGGGGAAGAAGATCGAAACGTGCTACTGAAAGACTCTATTGAGAAAAAGATGGGCTGTCAAGAACATAGAGGAGGTAGGATGGGCAGCTGGTCAGATCTGGTGTAGATTGTACATAGATGATAGCTGGAGTTAGTGGCTCTCCTATGTTTCCTTCATCTAAAATCCCTGGGAAGAGGATCAAGTTGTCCCCTATGAATGGCTTGATGCACTATCTCCTTAAAAACCTTTAGTAAAATATGGTAAAAGAAATGAAAATCTATAGACCCACCCCATCATCTCCAACTCGTGAACTTAACCGACATAATGTTGTACGATAACACCTAATTTTTTCGATTTTGGCAGATCAATCTATGATTTATCATTCATAGATGTTGATAAGATCCTTCCTTTTAGTTTAGTAGCACTTTAGGAGGGCATAGCCTTAAGCTTAAATTTAAGGGTGAGGTTCATACAAGGAAAGGCTTATAGTGAATACCTACGCACCCAGAGACGGGAAAGGGCGTAGTAACCAATGAAATGCTTTAGGGAGTTGAAAATAAGCAGAGATTAGGAGATTCCCAAATAGGTCAACCTTTCAAACTGCTAATTAATCTATAGGCTAGCAAGGGATAACCTGGAAAACTGAAACATCTTAGTAACTAAAGGAAAAGAAAGCAAAGTAATTCCCGTAGTAATGGGGAGCAAAATGGGAGCAACCTAAATCATGAAAACAGGGTTGTGGGAGTGTAATATAAGCGTTGCCCTACTAGGTGAAGTGGTGGAGTGCTAGACCCTAGATGGCATAAGTCCAGTAGCCGAAAGCATCACTACCTTACATTTTGACCCAAGTAGCATAGGATATGTGGAATCCCGTGTGAATTAGCAAAGATTGCCTTGTAAGGCTAAATACACGGAGCAACCGATAGCGAAGTAGTATTGTGAAGGAAGGGTGAAAACAACCCCCATTAGGGAGTGAAATAGGATATGAAACTGTAAGCTCCCAAGCAGTGGTAGGAGCCCGAGACTCTAACCCTGTGCTTATTGAACAATGAGTCGGTAACTCATAATTAGTGGTTTGGTTAAGGGAACCTATCAGATCCGTAGTGAAAGCAAGTCTTCATAGGGCAATTGGCACAACTTATTGACCCCAAACTTGGGTGATCTATCCATGACCAGGACAAAGCTTGAGTGAAACTAAGTGGCAATCCGAACCTACTAATGTTGAAGAATCAAAGGATGAGTTGTGGTTAGGGGTGAAATGCAACTCGAAACCAAAGCTAGCTAGTTCTCCTCAAAATGCATAGGCGCAGCAGTTGACTGGATATCTAGCGGTAAAGCATTATTTCAATGCTGACCATGAGAGTGATACCAATTTAAGGAAAACCTTGAATACTAGATATGACCTCAAAATAACAAGGGTTAAGGTCAACCAGTGAGATGATGGGGGATAAGTTTCATCATAGAGAGGGAAACAACTAGGATCACTAACCAAGGCCCCTAAATGACCGCTCAATGATAAAGGAGGTAGTGGTGCAAAGACAACCTATAACATCCCATTACTTATGGAAAGGTTAGAATAGTAAATAGGAATGTTCAGTGAGAGGCAAGAGATGCTTCTTTATGTTCATGCATAATATGACATGATCATACAAATGAATAGTGAACTTTTCTGCACATGAAATTAAGTGTACATGCATTCTTGAATAATTCCGGGTATGATTGGATTGAATTGTGATTTTTGGAAATTTGGTGAATTTGGAACTTATTTATATTGAAAATTTTATTGACTAGTCAAATTATTATATTTGTGAATTTTGGTAAACTTAAGATTTGTTTTTGTAATCTATAGAGTATTATGGACAAATAGGAAAAAGAAGAGAAGAAATCAAATGAAGATTTGGAGATAGATGGATTGTAAAGATGGGTGTTAAAAGGAGTTAGTTTCAAAAGAAACTAAGTTAGAACTTAGACCTTAGGAAAGTGACAAGTGTAAAGTTGTCTTTATTATGTGTTAGAAGTAAGTTCAAGTAATTCGAGAGTTAAAAAGGGGTTGGTTCTTTTCCCTAAGTTCTTTCCTTGTTATCATCTTCTCCAAATTTCTTCCCATACATAGAGTTTTCCATCAAACTCCTTCTGAGAGTTAACTTTGATTTTTCATATCCCTCACCACTTCCTTTACTACTAAGTGTTTCTTCTGCCTTAAGAAAAATAGAAAGTTGGTTAGTGTTCCTAAGGGTTTATGTAATTTTGTATGGAGTTAGGGCTTGAAGATAGTTGAAGCTTTTGGAGCCTTCAACAAGTAAGTAGTGAGTAAAATTGTTAGAGTTGTGGATTTTTTATATAAAGTTGATGAATTTAATTTCATTGCATGATCATAACATTTACGTATATTTATATTCTTGAACACTGTGTCAAGGGGATGAAAATTGGGGATATGGTATTATTTGGGTTTTGATGGATTATTAGTGATCAGGTGTTTTGGAAATGGTTCTTGTAGTTGAAATAGCAATGAAATGAGGTATAGGATTAAGGTAGAGAGTTAGATATGGAAAGGTGATATGTTCTGCTTCTTTACTGAGCATGTATGAACACATAGGAGTTTATACGAGAGTTGATGAAGACTTAGAGATGTTCAAGAAAAAGATTTTTAAGTTGATGAGTATAGACTTATCATCTGTGGTTAACTTTCCTTCATCTTAAGTTGACCACTTATCATCTGTGTTTTATCGTCTGTGGTTGACTTTTCTTCGTCGTAAGTTGACCACTTATCGTTTGTGTTTTATCGTCTATGGTTGACTTTCCTTCTTCTTAAGTTGATCACTTACCGTTTGTGTTTTATCGTCTATGGTTGACTTTCCTTTGTCTTAAGTTAACCATTTATCGTCTGTGTTTTATTGTCTGTGGTTGACTTTTCTTCATCTTAAGTTGATCACCTATCGTCCATGTTTGGCATTTCGTCTTCCTTTTGATACTTCGCCTGTGGTTTGGCATAGCGTCTATCTTTTGGTGCTTTGTCTGTATTTTGGTGTAGCATCTATCTTTTGACGCTTAGTCTGTGTTTTAGCGTGGCGTCTGTCTTTTGGTATTTTGTCTGTCTTTCTTCATTTTGTCTGCCTTTTCATTTGTGCTTCGTCTGCTTCTGGCATTCGTTTGCTTTTGCATTCGTCTGCTTTCTGCTTCATTTATCTTTTGCTTCATCTACCTTCTGACATTTCATCTATCTTTTTCATTTGCCTTTGTCTGTATCTATCTTCTGTTCCATTTTTGACCCTTCAGAAGATAGAATCTGTCTTTGAGGTCTTCATGAAAGATCATAGTTTCGGGTGCTGATTTGAAAAAAAAGATTGATTGAATTAAAGTGAGCGGATCAGTTAAAAGAGTATGAGTTAGATATTTTTACTAAACATGCTTCAGTATTTTGGTGATATCTTGATCTATCGAATTCTAAATGGGATGATATTTTATTTGGAGTAAAATAGAGACAATGGCTCAATAAGTTGAATTATGACTTAGTCTCTGAGATACTGAATTTCTGGATGACAATTTTGTATAGCATACTATTTTTGAATGTGAATAGTAAACCCGAAGGTCTGGAATTTTGGAGAAATTATAAGAAGAAATGAGAGTTTTGATGATGTGATAAAGTGGGAAATTTGATAATATACCCAGGATTTCTATGAATATGCATTGTACATAATTTATTTCATACATGTGCATTGTCAAACAATTATAATGGTGCAAATTGTGATATATGTGTATGTTATATGTTATAGAGGAACAACTGGAACGTCAACTTCCAGACGTTGCCGGAACTTCCAGGCATTAGCTTCAGGAGTAACTTGTGAGTAACCTAGACGGTCTTACTCAATTACTTGGTTGCTTAAATTTTGTTATAAATGATTGAATGAATGCGTTCTGATTGTTGATTCCAGACAATGAAGGTCCGATGACTATGATTTGGGAATGGAATATTGAAATGCTGCTTGTATATTATGAGATGAAATAAGTGTGCATAATTTGACTGTTAAATGCCAGACCACGGTCTGATGACAAATGTAATTGAATTTGCATTTGATACAAATTTGTCATTTGATTCTCAACGAAAGTTGAATGCCGGACTTAGGTCTGATGGCTGTGAAATCTTGTTTGAGCATTTACATAAGATTGTAATATATGAGATATTCAGAAATTGTTGCATTTCATAAAATGCATGCTCAGATAAAGGCATTGTGACTTGAGTTGCCAGTATGAAGCGCTTCCACGTAGAGCTTTGCTCCATGATTTTTTGATTTGGCACGTAAAGCTATGCTCCGTGATTCTGTTCAATTGAGCCTTATGGGTCTATATTTGTATAAGTCTGTGATAGGCACTCGATCACAACAATAAGAAAGAATGAGAGTCTCATGACCATTACATATGCATTTGTTTAGGTATGTTGATTGATTGAAATGCAAAATTTTCTTATGCTTAAGTGAGATTGTGATACGAAATAAATTATTTGAAAATATGAATATGTTATGTGTATTTATGTGATGCATGAATTGAGTGAACCATCAATGATGGCTGCCTCATTAAGTTCGCAAAACTCACAAAAATTGTAGCGTTGTCTTTTCAGGACCGAGAGATGACTCTAGCTACCAAGAGGCTCTACGTGATTTTGGCAAGAGAAGTCATGGCTCAAAGGTCGATCAACTAGGAATTTTGGGCAGATTAGATAGACTATGTGTATTTTCCTCTTTTATGTAGTACTTTTGTACTAGGTTTTAATGATGTACATGTAGTGAGGGTTGAAAGATACAATGTTGACTTTTGATTTCGCAAAATGAAATGAGGAAAATGTGGGGTTTTAAAATATTGTGGTTTTTGTATTGATGCTTTATAAGTGAATTTTGATATGATGCCATATGAAGTTAATGTAGTCAGTGAACGTAGCGTGCCCTTATCCTAGGTTGTGTGCCGGAATGACCTCCATTCGTCCCAACGTGTACCCTTCGGTAAGGGGGCGCTACATTTAGGATATTTTAAAACTAACATTTTCCTCATTTCATTTAGGGGTATCACATATCGGCTGGAGAGGAGAACGAAGAATGCCTTATAAGGATGTGAAAACCTCTCCCTTGTAAACGCCTTTTCCATGGCCTAATGCGCCGGATCCCATTGAAACTTTGAGTTTAAACGTACTTGGGTCAGAGCAGTACCAGGATAAGTGACCTCCTAGGAAGGCCTGTGGAAAACAAAATTGTGAGGGCGCCAGGCCCGAGAGGCCAAGACCTAAAGCAGACAATATCTGTAAGCAGGTGGTCTGGACTGTTATAATTGGTATCAAACCTAGTACCAAAGTGGTATGCTAGCGATGATGTTGGGCCTCCTAAGGGGGGTGGATACTTAGGGGTATCACATATTGGCTGGAGAGGAGAACGAAGCATGCTTTATAAGGATATGGAAACCTCTCCCTTGTAGATGTGTTTTCCATGACCTAATGCACTAGATCCCTTCGGAACTTTGAGGTTAAACGTGCTTGGGTGAGAGCAGTACCAGGATGGGTGACCTCCTAAGAAGGCCTCTGGAAAAACAAAATTGTGAGGGCACGAGGCCCGAAAGACTAAGGCCCAAAGCGGACAATATCTACAAGCAGGTGGTCTGGGCTATTATATAACTAGGAGGTTTGCCTAAAATGAGCCACCCTTGAAAGGGTGCGTAATAACTCACTGATCGAGTGCTCTTATACTAAAGATGAACAGTGCTAAGCGATCTGGCAAAGCTGTAGGATGTAAAAATGCATCGATAAGGGAGTGTTCCGCCTCAGAGGGAAGCACCCGTGCAAGTAGGAGTGTACGAAGCAGAAGCGAGAATGCCAGCTTGAGTAATGCCAACATTGGTGAGAATCTAATGCCCTAAAAACCTAAGGGTTTCTCTACAAGGTTCATCCATAGAGGGTGAGTCAGGGCCTAAGATCAGGTCGAAAGGCATAGTTGATGGATAGCTGGTGAATATTCTTATACTACCCTTTATTGGTCCCAAGGGACAGAGAAGGCTAGGTTAGCAAAAAGATGGTTATTGGTTCAAGGACACATGGCGTCCCTGATTTTTCGAGTACCAGGCACTATAGCACTAAAGTAACCCATGCCATTCTTCCAAGAAAAGCTCAAATGACCTTCAACAAATGGGTACCTGTACCCAAAATCAGCACTAGTGGATAGGTAGGAAATACCTAGGTGCGCAAGGCAACTCTCTCTAAGGAACTCGGCAAAATAGTCCCATAACTTTGGGAGAAAGTGTGCCTCCTCATCGCACTGAGCAAGCTCGAGCAATTGTTTACCAAAAACACAAGTCTCCATAAACTTTTAAGACCATGTATGGGGGCTAATGCCTACCATTTCCTGAAGGTCAAGGAAGTTGGTGACTAGATGATAGGGGAGTTAGTGACCGAAGCCCTAGTGAATGCTGGTCTTCGCTATAACAGTCCAAAGGTAGTGAAATTCCTTATCGGGTAAGTTCTGACTCGCACAAAAGGCATAACGATCTAAGCATAATCTCGGAGAGAGATTGGGTGAGATAGACATGTCTGTGAAGATGTGGATTGCCTGCACCTAGACATAAAAACCCTATAAAGATTCACTGTTCCCTAGGATTGGCTTTGGGCCTTTCCTATGCAACTTAGATAGAAGGCGAAGAAGGCCCCCTTCTGAGGCGGTCCAAGCCATCATTGAGATAGCACTCTGGAAGAGCTAGAATTCTAACCTTGTTTTAGGATCAATGGGCCAAGGGACAATCTCAAGTAGATAGTTTATATAGGGCATAGGCCTCCTAAAAGGTAACGGAGGCATGCAAAGGTTTCCTTGGGCTGAACGGAGGTTGGCCCTCGAATGCAAAGGTAGAAGGGAGATTGACTGCAAGACCTACCTGTCAAGTAGGGATGAACATTAGGCTAGGGATCTAATGGTTCCAAGTGGAAGGGCCGTCACTCAATAGATAAAAGTTAGTCTAGGGATAGGAGGCTGATCTTCTCCAAAAGCTCACATTAACAAGAACGTTTGGCACCTCGATGTCGACTCCTTGCCACCTAGGACTATAGTGTGTTCCTAGGGTTGGTTGTTCTCCCATTAAAGCAGTACATGAGCTAGGTTTAGAACATCGTGAGATAGTTCAGTCCATATTTGGTGTGGGCACTAGAGCATTGAGAGAACCTTTCCCTAGTACGAAATGATCAGGAAGGATGGAACTCTAATGTATTAGTTATCATGCACATAGTATGAGAAGCATAGCAAAAATTTGTTCTTCATCATTAATATGTTTGCTCGCGATAATTGTGGCCTTTTAGGCCAATCAATGACTGCATCTTTGATGCACTTACCAGTATGAGTACATTTGAAAATTCTTAATTGGCTAGTTGTAAATAGCCCTACCCAGACCATGGGTCAAAGGATTATACTAGGCTTACCTATACCGAGGCATTGACGGTGGTTCTCTAATATCACAGAACAAAATGTGATATGATGAGATAGAATGCACTAGGAAGAAAGACACCAGGAACGGGTTACCTACTCTTAATGATCAAAGAAAACCCTTTCATTTCGAATTCTTGAATTTGGAATGAATCAAATCTCCACAAGTAGGATTCCAACCTATGACCAGTCAGTTAATAGCCGACCACTCTAACATTGAGCTGTTGAGGAACAATGAAAGATTCAATCTCATCGAGTTCAATTCCCATTCTCAAACCATGACTAATTTGAGTTTCAAGTTTCCATCGTAACTCTTGGAACTTCTTTGTAGTGTCTTCATTCCATGCCTCATTTCATAGAGAACCTCAAAGTGGCTCTTTTTCATTATATTCTATCCATAGGCCAATTTAATTCATTTAATATCCCCTTTGGTATCATTAACATAAGCATTTCTAGTCTATCTCTCTAGATTTTTGTATTCTATTTCTATATCTATGGAAAGTTCCAAAATCATCATATAATAATCCAAAAATTGCATAATCCAGAAATTCCAATAGAAAAAAGGGAGGTTTGTGATGAATTTGAAACCTTATATATTAGGTAATCTAGTATCTTTGTGCATGAAAATAATTAATTAAGTCGTTGTGGTCGGACTTTGTTATTGATTTCTGACCACATTCCTGATGGGCCCCTCTTATCTCTTCCTTCTTTGAGCTCGGGTTATAGAAGAAGAAGAAGGAACCGAGAAGAAGGTATCAGCAACAATAGGGTTTATTACAGGGCAGCTCATGATGTTCATATCGGTCTATTATGTACCTGTACATCTAGCATTGGGTAGACCCCATACAATAACAGTCCTAGCTCTACTGTATTTTTTGTTTCATTTCTTTTGAAACAATTATAAACATTTTTTTGATTATGAATCTACTACTAAAATTTCAATGGCTAATCTCATTTTTCAATTATTCAACCATTTCATTTTACCAAGTTTCATGTTAGTCAGACAACATTTATATATTTCGATGCATTAAGAAGACGTTATTTGTAACAAGTAGTTTTAGTAATTGGTTAATTGGTCACATTTTATGCTATGTCTAACGTATTTATTCAAACGAATGAGTACCTTGTGTTAGAATTGAGAACTTCTATGGCTCGATTCTTTGATATTCTCTTATTTATTACCTATGTCTACTGTTTAGGTAGAATATCGCCACCCATTTTTACTAAAAAGCTGCAAGAAACCTCATAAATGGAAGAAAGGGAGGAAGGAACAAATGTAGAAAAAAAACAACTTCCAGAATGAAGGGGATTGAATAGGAACAAGAGGCATCTATTGAAGAAAATCTTACTTCTTCCCTCTTTTCGGAAGAAAGGAGGATCTAGACAAAATCGATGAATTGAAGAGATCCGAATGGCATGAATTCCATTTTCACTTTAAAGAGAGATATTATCAAAATAGACCTATTTGTGATATTTTTTATCTAGATAGGAATCAAGAAAATTCAAATTTAGAAATATTGATAGATAAAGATCTCTTCTTCTTTGAAAAACCTCTTGTAACTACTCTTTTCTACTCTAAATGTTGGAATTGTTCATTTTGATGTATAAAAAACAATTAATTTGAAAATGTTGTAACATAGGAGATGTCACAATTTTTTTTATACGTGTCAAAGTGATCGCAAAGAAAGGATCTCTTTTACATATCCACCTAGTTTATCAACTTTTTTGAAAATGATCCAGAAAAATGTTCCTATTGAAAAAAATCTTCCCTGACGAGTTGTATAATCATTGGAATTTTGATAATAACTAAAAAAATAAAACATGTGTATTGAGTTTATAACTATAATCAAAACCCTAGATAAAGGAAATGAACCTATCAATACACTCACATAAAAGACTAGATTGTGTAATAATGAAAGTAAAAAAGAATGCTTACCTAAAATATATGATCCTTTATTGAATGGGTCCCACTGTGGAAGAATCCATTCTTTTCACCATTAAGCATAAATGAAACTTCCATAAAAAGGCTTGGATAAATAAAATTCATCTTATCTTTCTTATTCGTAATTATCAAGAATTTGAACTAAAAATGGATACATCTAATATCGTATTTTTTCACCCAAAAGGTGGCCTTTATTAAGTTTTGATTTTACTCAATTTTTTTATTTCCAAATTGAAAAGAAGAAAATTTTCATTCAGAAGATCAAATAAAAACTTTGCAATTGTTATTCAATGCAATTATATTCGATATACACAATAACACAATTAGAAAAAAACTACGAAAGAAAAAGACATAAGTAAACAAATTCCTAGATGGTCATACAAATTAATCGATGATTTTGAACAGCTACAAAGGGAAAATGAAGCAAACATAACAACAACTCCTAAAATTCATTCACGAAAAAGCAAAGTTGTAATTATTTTTACTGATAATCGACAACAGATTGATACTTATCAAAATGCCAAAGATGCTTCTAATTTTGATCAAAGAAATGACATTACTTTGATAATTATTCGCAAAATCGGACTTTTGTTGAGACATAATAAAAGGATCTATGCACACACAAACACAAAAAACACCTATTTTGAAACTATTTCAAGCAAACGTTCATTCCCCCCTTTTTTGGACAAAATATACAAATCTCATTTTTTTAATTTTGATATTTTCAAATTCATGAAAATAATGCTTATAAATTGGATATGTAAAAACGTCAAATTCATGATTTCAAATTCTACTTATATAGAGGATAAGTCAAAAGAAAATGAAAAAAAGCTGAGAATAGAAAAGAAGGAGACAAAAGAAAAGAAAAGCCCAAATGGAAATAGTCGAAGCCTAGGATAGCATCCTATTTGCCCAAGTAATAAGAGGATGTATTTTATTAACCCACTCCAGTCTTAAAAAGTATATTTTATTACCTTCGATAATAATTGTTAAAAATATCATTCGTATGCTATTCTTTCAATTTCTGGAATGGTCTGAAGATTTTAAAGAATGGAATAGATGCATCTATAATAGAATTCAATTATTAGAAACAAATTTTCTAAAAAACTAGTTAATAGAAGGTATTCAAATAAAGATATTATTTCCATTTCGGCTAAAACCTTCGCACAGATTGAAGCTAAAATTTCTTCATCATCATAAAAATTGAATGAAAAAGAAAGGACAAAAAAGGAATTTTTTAAAACAGTTTGGGGAATGGAAACTGAACTGCCTTTTGGCTTTCCCCTAAACCAATTTTCAAATTTTGATCCCATCTTCAAACAACTCGGAAAAACAATTAATAAATTGAAAAAAATTATTTCCTTTCAAAGTCTTAGAACTAGAAAAAAATTCTTTTTCAATTTATCAAGTGGAAGAAAAAACTGGATCCTTAAAAATTTGTTCTTTATAAAAGAAATAACAAACAAACTTCCACATTAAAAAAGAATCCGATTCTATTATTTCGATTTAGAGCCATATATGACTTGAATTAAACTAAAACTAAAAAAGAACAAGATTCAATAATCAAGAATCAGACAATTCCATCTATAAGTGGACAAATTATTCACTGACAAAAAAGAAATGAAAGGTTTGACCACTAAAACAAGTACAATGCAAAATGAAATAGAAAAAATTAGAGAAGAAAAGAAAAGAAAAAACAGATTTATAAACATAGAAATAAATATTAACCTAAACAATATAAGTTATAATGCTAAAAATTCAAATCATCAAAAAATATTTCGCTTATATTAAAAAGAAGAAATACTAAATCCCATTTTTTATAAAAATTTATATTTAAAAGATATATATAGATATCTTTTTAGGTATCATCACAATTCTACGTATCAATACACAACTTTTTCTTGAATCAACAATAAAAATATTAATAAATACATTTCCAATAATAAAGAAATTTTCAAAACAATTGATAAAACAAATCAAAATCTAAGTGATTTTTTATTATAAAAAAAATTAATATTTACGTTATCAATAAAAATTTAGAGATTTTCTGTGATGTATCCTCCTTGTCGCAAGCATACTTTTTTTATAAATTATCACAAATCCATGTTGTTAACTCACATAAATTAAGATCCACCCTTCATATCATGGAGAATCTCTTTTTTTGAAAAATAAAATTAAACAAGGAATCCAAGGGCTATTTCCGTTTGAATTAAAAGAAAAAATTTGAACAATTGTGTAATGAATTAATGGAAAAAAATTTGAAATAAGCTCGTTACTGGGCCAAAAAGAGAATTTTAAAAAAATCATAGATATAATCTTTTATTATATAAATTTATTAATTATGAAGATAAGAAAGACTTACATATTAAGCAAGAGATTCCTTGTAGTTGTAACACAACGATAAGAAAATTTGTTGATATGTTTAGAGATATTCCTCTCAACAATTATCTAACAGAAGAAGGCATTATCGAGACGGAGAACCCCTCCTATAGAAAAATTTTGATTGGAGAATTCTTAAGTTTTGTCTTATAAATATAAATAAGGTCAATCATGAGTCTTGCGTTGCTACTGGAACTAAAAAATATTAAAATTGGGACTAATAAGTATCAAATAATTGATAAAATGGATAACAATGCTCTTTTTTCTCTTACGATTCAACAAGATCATGAAGTCGACTCATCCGATAAAAAAAACTATTCCATTGGGTGGAAATGAATGAAGAAATCGTAAATCATCCCATATCCAGTTTAAACCTTTGGTTCTTTCAAAAATTTGTGATACTCTACAAAACATATGAGATAAAACCTTGGATAATACCAATCAACTTCCTTTTGTTCAATTTAAATAGAAATGAAAATATTAATGAAGAAATCAACAAAAATGGCAATTTTTTAATATGTATATTATCGAATAAAAGAATTTGTTGAATTTGATAATTAAAACTACGTCGAAGGTAAAAAATCTGAGAACAAAGTAGATCTTGAAGCTATTTTCCCCAGTGAAGAAAAAGAATTTGAAGAGGATTATATGGTATCAAACATGAAAAAAAGATAGAAAGCAAAAACAATATAAAAGTAATAAGCAAATAAAGCTTTGTTCATTCCTAAAAAAGCATTTAGTTTTTCTATTAAGATGGGATGATTTTTTAAATAAAAAAATCAGTAGTATCAAAGCTTTCTATCTCCTGCTTAGACAAACAAATCTACGAGAAATTATTATATCATCTATTCAAAGAGGAGAAATGAGTCTGGATATTCTAATGATCAAAAAAGATTTCACTTTTATAGAATCGATGAAAAAAGGAATATTGATTATTGATCCAATATGTTTGTTTGTAAAAAATGATGAACAATTTATCAGGCACTAAAAGGTAGGTATTTTAGTGATTCATAAGAGAAAGGAAGAAACTAATGAAAGAGATAGAAAAAAAATCTATGTTATTCAAAACAATTTTACCTAATTTCTTGAGAGATAACAAAATATAACTAGAAATAGAGAAAAAATTATTATGATTTACCTGTTCCTGAAACAATTTTATCCCCTAAACGTCGTAGATAATTGCGAATTCAATTTTGTTTCAATTCAAAAAATGGAAATGATATTCATATAAATGCAAAAAATTGCAATGGTAATATGACAAAAACCTGCAGTACCTTCTTTGATAAAAACCAACATTTTGATAGAGATAAAAATCTACTATTTAAATTAAAGCTTTTTCTTTGGCCCTCCTATCGACCAAAGGATTTAGCTTGTATGAATCGCTATTGGTTTGATACTAGTAATGTTGGTTTTAGTATGGTAAGGATAAATATATATCCATGATAGAAAATTTGATAAAAATACATTTTTTTTAATATATCTCCTAGCATTCTGATATAGTATAGAAAAAAAGATGGGTATATGTATTGTTTTACATTTATATGCTATTTTGATACATATAAGTCAATCACACATTAAATAGATCTAGAAGCCAATCAATTAGATTTTTTTTGTTTTATGTTTAAGTATAAAGTTTTCTCTTTTGTAAACGAAGAAATATACCATCATCTTTTAACTCTAACACAAAAAATAAAAAATTTGATTGACTAGTAATAAATTTTATTTGACAACATTATGAATGCATAACAAAGTGAAGATTAGTGTGTATACTAAACTCAAATGAATTGGCATTATTCATTAGTCATTTTTTATTTCTTTTTTAATATTTATTCTAAATAACAATTCTAGTGGTCATTATTTTATTTATTAATATTACAGTATTGACTCTTTTATTCATTAATATTTATTTATTCTAAATAACATTTTCATTAGTTATTATTACTAATTAACAAAAATTACTAATTAATGAAAAGGGGAGGGGGAGGGTTCTTCTTATGATAAAAAAATTCATTAATTTCGGGTATTTCACAGCAAGAAAACAAGGGATCCATTAAATTTCAAATATTCAATTTCATTGATAAGATACAAAGACTTACATCACATTTGGAATTATATAAAAAAGTTTGTTTATCTCAAAGAGGTTTACGAACAATACTAGGAAAATGCCAACAACTCTTTTCTTATTTGGCAAATAAAAAGAAAGTAAGCTATAAAGAATTAATTACTGAGCTAGGTATTTAGGAGTCAAAAATTGGTTAATTTGAATAGTCTTTTTTTTGAATTATTTGATTTATTACTTATTAGATCATGAATTTGGATGAATTTCTTTTCATTTTGAGTAATTCATGGAAGAATGAATCAAGGAATCCCGTACGAATATAACAGTTATAAGAAAAGACCTTATGAAAGTTAATATGGGTCCCCACACCCATCAGTGCATTGCATTCTTTGACTCAACGTTACTCTAAATGGTGAAGATGTTATTGATTGTGAACCAATACTAGATTATTTACATAGAGGAATTGGAAAAATTGCGGAAAACTAAACAACTATGCAATATTTACCTTATGTAAAACGTTGGGATTATTTAGCTACTATGTTCATAGAGGCGATAACAGTAAATGGGCCAGAGCTCTTGGGCAATATTCAAGTAACGGAAAAAGCCAGTTATATCAAAGTAATTTTGTTAGAGTTGAGTCGTATAGCTTCTCATTTGTTATGGGTTGGCCCTTTTATGACAGGATTTTGGTGAACAAAACCTTTTCTTCTATATTTTTTAAGAAAGAGTGTTAGTATATGATTTATTCAAAGCTGCAACTGGTATGAGAATAATGCATAATTATTTTCATATCGAAGGAGTATATGATGATTTTCCTCATGGCTGGATAGATAAATGTTTGGATTTCTATGATTTTTTAAGCAAGTGTTGCAGAATATCAAAAACTTATTACACAAAATCCTATTTTTTTAGAACAAGTTGAAGGAATCGGTATTATTGGTGCAGAGGAAGCAATAAAATTGTGGGTTATCTGAACCAATGCTACGAGCTATTGAGGGCTAGTGGATCTTTGTAAACTTGACCATTATGAGCGTTACGACGAATTTGAATGGGAAATCCAGTGGAAAAAAGAAGGCAATTCATTAGTTTCTTATTTAGTCCAAATTGGTGAGATGACATAATTAATTAAAATTATTCAATAGGCTTTGGAAGGAATTCCGGGGATGAGAATTTAGAAAATAGGCATTTTAATTGAGAAAGGGATGGAGAGTGACATGATTTTGCATATCGGTTCATTAGTAAAAAAATACTTCTTCTACTTTTGAATTGCCAAAACAAGAACTTCATGTGAGAGTCGAAGCCCTAAAAGGGGAGTTGAGAGTTTTTCTGATAGGAGATCAAGGTGGGTTTCCATGGCGCTAGAAAATTTTTCCTCCAAGTTTTATCAATTTGCAAATTATTTCTCAATTAGTTAAAAGAATGAAATTGGCTGATATTATGAAAATACTAGGTAGCATAGATATCATTATGGGAGAAGTTGATTGTTGAAATGATACTTGACACAAGAAAAGCAATTGATATAAGAGAAGTACAGGGTATGCATTCTTTTTCCAAATTGGAATACTTAAACTTAAATGGGGCTATGAGAATTTAGAAAATAGGGATTTTAATTGAGAAAGGGATGGAGAGGCATGATTTTGAATATCGTTTCATTAGTAAAAAAAAAAAAACTTCTACTTTTGAGTTGCTAAAACAAGAACTTTATGTGAGAGTCGAAGCCCTAAAAGGGGAGTTAGGAGTTTTTTTGAGAGGGGATCAAGGCGAGTTTCCTCAGAATTGGAAAATTTGTCCTCCGAGTTTTATCAATTTCCCAATTATTTCCCAATTAGTTGATATTATGGCAATACTAGGTAGCATAGATAACATTATGGAAGAAGTTGATTGTTGAAATGATACTTGACACAATAAAAGCAATTGATATAAGAGAAGTACAGGGTATGCATTCTTTTTCCAAATTGGAATCCTTAAACTTAAATGGGGGCTATGAGAATTTAGAAAATAGGAATTTTAATGATTTTGAATATTGGTTCATTAGTAAAACACTTCTTATACTTGTGAATTGTCGAAACAAGAACTTTAAGTAAGAGTTGAAGCCCTAAAATGTGGGTTGGGAGTTTTTTTAATAGGGGATCAAGGCAGGTTTCCTTGGTAATGCAAAATTCGTCCTCCAGGTTTTCTAAATTTGTAAATTCTTTCTTAATTAGTTAAAATAATGAAATTGGCTGACATTATGACAATACTAGGTAGCATAGATATCATTGTAGGAGAAATTGATTGTTGAAATGATACTTGACACAAAAAAAAGCAATTGATATAAGATAAGTATAGGCTATACATTCTTTTTCCAAATTGAAATCCTTAAACTTAAATTGGATCTATGGAATTGTAGGGATGCTTGTACCTATTTTTACTCTTATGTTAGGAGTTGCAATAGGTATATTAGTAACGGTGTGGTTAGAAAGGGAAATATCTACAGGGATACAACAACGTATTAGACTGGAATATGCCGATCCTTTGGGAGTTCTTCAAGCTCTATTAAGCTATTTAGTAATTCCTTTTAACCATCACCTTGTTTTAGCCGATCTAAATATCGACTTTTTTTATGGATTGTCGTTTCAAGTATTGCTCTTATTGTACTTCTTATGTCAAGATATGGATCTAATAATAAATATTCCTTTCTAGGTGGTCTACAAGCTACTGCTCAATCTATTAGTTATGAAATACTCTTAACTCTCTGTGTATTATCCATAGCTCTACGAGTGAGTTGTTAAAACATAAGCTTTTACTTATCTTTTTGACTTAAAATGATAAAATATAAGAAGTCGAAATGTGTTGAATAGGATACCTTCACTTTTTTATTCACCATTTGGGTTGAGGAATTTAATTAGATGGTTATATGAGTGAAAGAAAACAACTTCTAAATGTGCAGTAAAAAAATGGAGGCTCATTTCTTATGTAGAAGAGTAAAATAGAAATAAACATAAGAAAACTAGATCGGGTGCCCCAATATTCGTTGATTAATCATCCTAACTTGAAGCGGGTTCAAAAGTAAGTCCTATAGCCATATTGAGTTTTTACTATCATTTATTTATATGAATTACTCTAAGTTTAATGTATATGAATTACTTTAAGTTTAACGGATGATTAAGAAAGACTAAAATGAGTGGTTGCATAGAAAGACCAAGATATGCAATGGATTAGTAATATAGATTCTTTAATTTATTCAAAAGAAAATTTATGCACATTATTGAATTTTAATATATAAAAAATATTGAATTTTAATACATAAAATAAAAAAGAACGTTACTTTTCTTTTAAATTAAAAATTTTAATTATAAAAGAAATATAAATTGAGGCAAAAAGTCGGTAGAAACGATTAGGCAGTACTCCCCCGATTTCGATCCAAATTACATTATCAACCACTGATCAAAGAAATAACTATTATGAGTGAAATAACCCTTTTCCTTTATTTATTATACATTCACTTTGTCTATTTTTGTCTTATTTCCTATATCCATAGTCATAGAGATCGAATTCGTATCAGAATTCATGAAATAGGGTAAGGGAATGCCTAATTATTTCCCGTAATTGAAAACTATAAAATTAAATATGTCTTGGAATTTCTACAAGATGTATTTTATTGAGGAATTTCAATTATTACTCAATAAAGAAAAATAACAAAAAATGGAAATTCTTAAAGGATGAGATCAATTCATAAGTATTTTTTCTATAATGTTAATAATATAATTCATAATTACTTTTTCTGTAATGTTAATATTATAACTGATAGAATTCCATTGGTCAAATTTGGGAACAACCGAAAAATTTTGGTCATATCTATGATACAAAAATATCACAATAAATAATACAACCTAGCCCTTTGATTTTTTAGGACCTTTGAGAAGCCGTATGAGGTGGAAATCTCATATACAGTTCTGTAATACTGTTGGGGGTAGTAATGTTACTACCGACTATGATTATCCAATAGCTCAAGTACAGCTGATATAGTTAAAGCATTATTAAAATATGATTCTTGGGGGTGGAATTTGTGGTGTCAGCCTATAGGGTTTATTATTATTTAATTTCTTCTCTAGCAGAATATGAGAGATTACCCTTTAATTTACCAGAAGCAGAAGAAGAATTAGTAGCAGGTTATCAAATCAAATATTCAGGTATCAATTTTGGTTTATTTTATATTGCTTCTTATTTAAACTTACGAGTTTCTTCATTATTTGTAGCAGTTCTTTGTATGGGTGGTTGGAATATTTATAATCCATACATTGAGCTTTTTGAAATAAATAAAGAGAAAATAAGTGACATTTTTGTAACAACAATTGGTACCTTAGATGACAATTTCTTTTACCTATTTCTCTCGATAATTTATTATTAGGAACCTCTTTTGAACTCTTTTCACTATAAATAAATAAAAAATAAAGGACTACTTTTATATATTCATGGCTTGTCTCAACCAAGAGAGAGAACCAAATATAAAATTTTTCATAACTATTTATGATATCTTCCCCATGCTAACTAATCTCATGAAGTATGGTCAACAAACTATATGAGCTACAAAGTACATTGTATAAAGTTTCATGATCGCCTAATACTATGTAAATTGTTTAACTGTAACGATTCAATTTCCTTATGAAAATTAATTACATTGAAGCATTTCCGTGGTTGAATCTAGATTGAATTCGATAAATGCATTGCTTATGAAGTATGTGTTTGTGTATGTCCTATAGATCTACCTATTGTTGATTGGAAATTAGAAACTTTTATCCAAAAGGAAGAGTTCCTTAATTACAGTGTTGATTTTTAGATCTATATATTTTGCAGAAACTTTGTTAAGTGTTGTCCAACAAACTGTTTATCAATGACCCAAGAATATGAGCTTTCTACTTATGATCTTCATGAATTAATTATAATCAAATTGCTTTAGGTCATTTACCAATGTCAGTAATTGACAGTTATACAATTCAAACAGTTTTGAATTCATTTGAAAGGATGAGTAAACTTACTTTGATTCAAATTTGATTAAAGAGCAATTTCTAATTAAAAAAATTAAGTTAAGTTTGGAAGTAAATAGACAAAAATGGAATGAGTTTTTTCCTTCATTTTGCTCAATCAACACACTAGAAAAACTACAAATACAATGTTCAGTTGATGAGAATCGCATCCTGCCCTAATTTGCCTAATTTGGATTGCAAATCTATTAATACATCTATAATTTTGTTTATAATTCATTTTAAATTGAACTTTAGAATGTTAAAGTCTCCTTTTATAGAAAGAATGAAATTAGCCTAAAAGTTTTAGTAATTTAAGTGTAATTTAATTATGCATCTAATAGAATTAAGTTATTCCTAGTTGGGTCAATAAGGTCATGAAAAAAATAATTCAATTTTTGATTACTTATTTTATGCACAATGGATTTCCCTGGATTAATACATGGTTTTCTTTTATTCTTTCTTGGAATCGGTTTGATATTAGGGGGGTTGGGAGTAGTATTCTTCGCCAACCATATTTATTCTACTTTTTCATTGGGATTGGTTTTTGTTTGTATATCCTTATTCTATATTTTATCAAACTCTCATTTTGTAGCTATTGCACAACTCCTTTTTTATATAGGAGCTATAAATATTTTAATTCTATTAGCTATGATGTTCATGAATTGGTTTAGAATATTACAACGCTTTCAATCTTTTCATAGCTAGGAATGGAGTTACTTCCTTAGTTTGTACAAGTATTTTTGTTTCACTAATTACTAGTATTCCTGATACATCTTGGTACGATATTATTTGTACTGCAAGAGCAAACCAAATTCTATAACAAAATTTGACAAGTAATGTTCAACAAATTGGAATTCATTTATCGACATGTTTTCTTTTCTTCGAATAATTATTTTAATTGATTTTACTGGGGCAATTGCGGTGGCTCATCAACAATAAATCTTTAGAATTGTCAATTTTAATTCAAATTAAACTTCGTTCTATCTTATCACTTCCATTTTATTTCGAATTGATATAAAGATTATTCATATATAAGTTCTTTTATTTGATTTATTATCAATATATTTCTTTCATCTGTCCTTGTGACATTCTTCTTCTGTTCAATCCAATTTGTTGATGTTTAGTTGAATTGTTTTCTAATTGAAATAAATCGAAATTGATAAGGAGTTACTTGACTATGCTTGAACATGTACTAGTTTTGAGTGCCTATTTATTTGCTATTGGTATCTATGGATTCATCACGAGTCAAAATATGGTTAGAGCCTTTATGTGTCTTGAACTTATATTGAATGCAGTTAATATACATTTGGTAAAATTTTCTCACTTTTTTGACAATAAAAAATTAAAAGAAAATATTTTCTTAATTTTTGTCA
This sequence comes from Erythroxylum rotundifolium, assembly GCA_027563915.1. Lineage (NCBI taxonomy): Eukaryota > Viridiplantae > Streptophyta > Magnoliopsida > Malpighiales > Erythroxylaceae > Erythroxylum > Erythroxylum rotundifolium. The sequence continues at coordinate 10,881 of JAOSBO010029759.1, read as the reverse complement.
TAGCTATTGCAACTGCTGAAGTAGCTATTAGGCTAGCTATTGTTTCGTCAATTTATAGTGACAGAAAATCAATCCATATCAATCAATCCAATTTGTTGAATAAGTAGTACTGATGATATAAAATAAAAAATGCCTACTTATCAATTTGAATTGATGAATATGATAATAAGGTATCTGATAATGTTTGCGAATATGTATGAAATTAAAGTACCTTGTGTCTCTCTCCTCGATCTATTCGAAATTAAATAGAAAGGTTCTAATAAATCATTGATTCATTTGGTATTGAAATATATGTTTATCCTCTAAGCAAACGTAGGATTCAATGAGAAATTGACTAGATTGAAAAATTATTATGTTAAAAAAATTATAAATCCAATGTCACATTCAGTAAAGATTTATGATACATGTATAGGATGTACTTAACGTGTCCAAGCCTATCACACGGATGTATTAGAATTGATATCTTAGGATGGATGTAAAGATAAGAAAAATGCTTCTGCTCCAATAATGGAGGACTATGTTGGTTGTAAGAGGTGCAAATCCACCTGCCCAGCAAATTTCCTGAGTATTTGAGTTTATTTATGGCATGAAACAAAGCACAACATGGGTCTATCTTATTAATATTTTATAAAAAACCTCACCTAAATCCATTTGATTTTTTGTTTATCGACAAAAACTCGTACTCGAAAAAGAAAAGAAATTATTCTATATATATATATAGAATAAAATAAATATATAAAGAATGAATATATATATATATATATATATATATATATATAATGTGTTCGAGTACGGGTTTTTCTGGACCAAATCTATCTTGTCTTTACCTCAAACTCTCATCCTTGGTTAACAATATTTATAGTTTTTCTGATATCCATGGGTTCCTTAATTTTCCTTTTCCCTTATAGAGGAAATAAGGTAATTAGGCAGTATACTATATATATTTCTATACTAGAACTTCTTTTATTGACCTATGAATTTTCTTATTATTTCCAATTAGACGATCCATCAATTCAGTTAATAGAGGATTATAAATGAATCAATGTTTTTTATTTTTAATAGAGACTCGGAATAGATGGGCTTTCTCCAGGACCTGTTTTACTGATAAGATTTATCACCACTTTAGCTACTTTAACGTCTTGACCGGTTTACTCGAGATTCCTAATTATTCTCTTTTTTTATTTTAGCAATGTATAATGATCAAATAGGATTATTTTCTTCTCAAGATCTTTTACTTTTTTTTCATTATGTGGGAGTTAGAATTAATTCCCATTTATCTACTTCTAGCCATGTGGGGACAAAAGAAACAGATGTATTCAACAACAAAGTTTATTTTGTATACTGTGAGAAGCTTTGTTTTTTTATTACTAAGAGCTTTAGGTATCGCCTTATATGGTTCTAATGAACCAACATTCCATTTTGCAATATTAGCCAATCAGTCATATCGTATAACTTTGGAAATAATATTGTATATTGGATTTTTTATTGTTTTTGCTGTCAAATCACCGATTACGCCTTTACATACATGGTTGCCAGATACCCATAGGGAAGCACATTGCAATACTTTTATGCTTCTAGCCAAAATCTTATTAAAAAAGGGTCCGTATGGATTGATTCAAATCAATATGATATGACTGTCCTATGCTCATTCGCTATCTTCTCCCTAGCTAATAATAGTAGGCATAATGCAAATAGTCTATACAGCTTTAACAGCCCCTGGGTAACACAATTTAAAAAAAGAATAGCTTACTCTTCTGTATCTTATATGGGTTTTATACTTATAGGAATTTTGTTGTATAAGTGATATAGGACTCAACGGAGCCATTTTATAAATAATATCACATGGATTTATTGGCGTTGTATTGTTTTTCCTGGCAGGAATGAGTTTTGATAGAATATGTCTTGCTTATTTATGTGAAATAGTAAGAATGGCTACCCCAATGTCAAAAATATTCATGATGTTCAATATCTTATCATTAGCCTCCTTTGCATTGCCCGGCATGGGTGGTTTTGTAGCTAAACGGATAGTTTTTTTTGGAATTATTATTGACCAAAATTTCTTTTAATACCAAAAATATTAATTACTTTCGTAATGGCAGTGGGACTGATATTAACTCCAATTTATTTATTATCTATGTTACACCAAATGTTCTATGGATGCAAGCTGTTTAGTGCCTCCAATTCTTATTGTTTTGATTTGGAACCTCGAGAATTATTTATTTCTATTGTTATCCTTCTTCCTGTAATAGTGATTAGTATTTATCCAGATTTCGTCCTATCATTATCCATTGACAAGATCCAAGCTATTCTTTCTAATTATTTTATAGGTAATTTTTTTAATTTTATAGGTAATTATAAAACAAAAAATAAAAAGAATATTATATTTTAAAAAATGAAAATTGCTATACAATAAAAAACTTCTTTTTTCAAATTTAAGTTAAAAAAAATGAATTGGAACAAGATATGTTTCACATTTGTGAGAACATTTTGAATCAAGTAATATCGTGATTCAAAAGGTTCTCAATGTTTTGCCAAGAGTTTGTAATATATGTCAAATTTCAAAGCTTGTTATATTTATGTGTTATGCTGTCCTATCCTTCTATTTGTCAGATTCTTGTTTCAATTTAATTAGATTCCAATGTATATGAACCATAACTATGTAACCCTATTCCTAAAAAATTAACCTCGAAATATCATATCCAAATTATAAGAAAGTCAGTAGAGGCAACAATTACAGAATTGAAATTGTTCCAATTTTTATTTGTTTTTGTTCGATTATGACAATAAATCACGAATATGACCTAAGTAATAAATGCACAAGGTTCTTTTCGGTCCTAATGCCAATATGATCCCCACAGTTCATTAGGCCAGACTGCTCCTGAAAGAATACCTACAGTTAAAAAGATAAACCCTATACTAAGAATATGATAACCCCACTAGCCTAATTGTTGAATCAACTGAAAACTGTAATAATTCCTAGAGTAAAAAAAGAATTATTTCTTAAAATGTTACTTCTTTCCATCATGTATGGACCTCACCAAAGGAAAATGAATCATTTAATAAATTAGTGCTTTTATCAAAATTTTTATGACTTTTCGAAATGTAATTACTAGAAGTGCTACCAATAAAAATGATCCACATAAAAGAGCGGCATAGCCCAATATCATCATAGTTACATGCATCATTGACCACAGGGATCAGGTACTAGTATTTCAAATTGATGTATATCAGTTAGAAGACTTGAAGTTGTAAAGCATTAGGTAAAAAAATTACTTGGTAGAATTAATATGCTTAAATTTTTTTACACTTTTGAAAATATAGAATTATATGAATAATAGAGAAACCCCATGAAAGAAAGATTAATGATTTATATAAGTTACTTAATGGTAAATGTCCTAAATAAATCCAACGAGTAACTAATAATCCTATTATACAGAAAAAAGTAGTTATCATACCTTTTTCTGAAGAATCATATAGTCTGACAAATTCATCAAATAATAGAGTTGTCAAATAAATTGTAATTATAACTGAAATGATCGAAAAAGATATATGAGTTAATACACATTCTAAGGTCGAAAATATCACTAAAATTTTGACCTTAAAAAAGAAATCAAAAGAGAAGGCCTCAATTCTATGGAATTGAAGTCCAAAACTGAATTTATTATAAGACATATTTTGTCCTTCTGAAAATTAAAACACATTTATGCTGTCATTTGTACTTGAACCGAGATGCCCGAGCTCTGCTTCCTAAGACCAACATGTCTACCAATGTCACCGTAGCGGCTTGCTTAAAATGATAATAAGCTATTCTTATTCAATCGTCGAACTTGAAAGGATCAATTCAATGGAATACTTTTTAGTAAATATACAATTTATTAAGAAATGTACAAATTAATAAATAGTTCCTTTCCTTAAATTTAAATAAGTAAATAAGGATTTGAATGTTTCCTATAAAAACAAAAAACCCGTAAAATAACAATCCTTACTATGACCTTATTATTGCATCAATTTTAGTTAATTTTATAAGGATATTTTTCATAGTTTAAACTCTTCTACAAAGAAACTCCTATAAATATAAATTTTAGATAAAAAATTCTCTGAATTCTAATGTCAGTACAACAAGGGATTTATAGAAAGATTTTATTGTATTAATCGTTATGATTTGGCAACCCAATTAGGTATTGATCGCCACATACCATATTAAAAATTTTGAGTTCTATCCGCTCTTTTTTTTTAATTCAGGAAACTAAAAATTCTTTTTCTACATTATCTATACTATATCATAAAACAAAAGGAGGTCAATTTAATAAATTAAATATTGATTACATCAAAATAGTAAAGTAACATTAAACAATCAAAGAATAAAATTTTATATAGTTTCTCTTTTTCATTAATGAAAATTTTTATTATATTATTAATTATATAAAAACATTATTATTAATTTTCAATAAAATTTATTATATTAAATGTTATTCTATTCTATTTGATTTATATTAAAAATATTTATTTATATAGAAATATATATATAATATTATATTATAAAACATCTAAAACAATAACTAAAATTTGAAATAATAAAAAACTAGGGTTTTTCACATTTCAAAGGGAGTTAAATTATTTCAATGTTTGATTTTTTATTTATTGCTCCCAAAAACATATGTTTATAGCCCTTTAATATAAACATAATTAATGGAAGTTCGAAAATCAGACCTAAAATACACTATACAAAGAAACTAAAATAATTCTCTTTTTTAATTATTCTTATCAAGTTCAAGTAATAGTTTTACGATAAGTCTCTATTCTTTTTCTATATATATAAATTCTTGCAATTTTGAAAGTTTGTTTCATTTCCTTTAGAATAAGTATTTTCTCCTAGTATTTTGATCATCTTATTTGACCGGTTTTAACTTCTTGGGTTGAATAAGTGAAGTATTTGTAAAGATTTACACTAATTAAGAATATATAATTTTATGAAAATTGCATTTAAGTTTTGTATAATTTTCTTTTTATTTTTTTCTTTCCTATTCTTCTTGCTAAAAAAACGATGGATTGGAAACAAGAAACTGTTAATTAAAACATAAATTTTAAAATAATTATGGAACATACATATCTATACTCGTGGGTTATACCTTTTGTTACACTTCCTGTCCTTGTGTTAATAGGAGCAAGATTCTTCCTTTCTCTAGTAACAACAAAAAATCTTCTTCATCTGTGGTCTTTTCCAAATGTTTTAGTGATCAATATAGTTATGATTTTTTCAACCGATCTGACTATTCAATAAATAAGTAGCAGTTATGTCTATCAATATGTATGGTCTTGGACCCTCAATAATCATTTTTCTTTTGGGTTCCGCCATTCGATCGATCCACTTACCTCTATTTTTTCAATGTTAATTACTACGATTGGGATTATGGTTCTACTTTATAGTGACAATTATATGGCTCATGATCAAAGCTATTTGAGATTTTTTTTCCTATGTGATTTTTTTCAATATTTCAATGTTGAGATTGGTTACTAGTTCAAAATTGATACAAATTTATATTTTTCAGGAATTGGTTGGAATGTGTTCTTATCTACTAATAGGGTTGTGGATCATAGACCTATTGTGTCAAATGTTTGTCAAAAACCGTTTATAAGTAATCGTGTTGGAGATTTTGGTTTATTAGTAGGAATTTTAGGCCTTTATTAGATAATGGGTAGTTTAGAATTTAGGGATTTGTTCAAAATTTCTGATAGCTTGTCAAACCAACAAAAATAAATTCGTACTTTAGAACACTTAAGTGAGTAAAGTGGTGACTAGGGTCGAACCACAGAGACCAATGTAGCAATTGTTAATTTGTGTGGAATCAATAAAAAAACAAAATAAAAATAAAAAGAATTGATTTGATGATGATTAATTTTAGAACATGAAATCACGTAGTAATCACGCAAAAGGAAATAAAAAATAAAGATTGAAAACAATATAAAGAAAAGCCTAGCCAAGGTACTCCTACGTTTGATATTGTAATTCGATCATAGATTTCAAAATATAAATTTCGCTCATTCTTATGGACAAAGTTATAACAGACAGTGAACAACACATATCAACCAATCCATTCGTAATTATTCGATAACCCTGAGTAAAGCTCCGCAGATTATTACCCTAACCAGTTAGACTATTCCTAAGTAAAGCTCCGCAGAATATAATCTATAGCAGCCGTACGCTCTAATGGACCCTTGTCTTAGTCAACAGAATCGAAAAAGTCGCAACCTATTTAGACCAAATTATGTAATCTCATTAATTTCTTAATTGAAATTAATTCGCCACTTTGATAGACAACAATCACGGATTAACTAATTTATTCAGCAATTTATCACCAAGTCAATCAATTAATAGGCCTAATTAATCATCAAACTCGACAATAATAAATCAATTAAAGCACGAAGATTAAACAAACATAAGAAATAAATGAAAACAATTAAATCAAAGGAGTCTCACAAACTACATATATCAAATGTAAGGTACCTTGTCAAGATGAAAACGTTAGCCACACATAGCTATATTAAAAGATAAAGCTGTTGGAGAAGTATTGTTGTCTTTCCATCTATAAAAAGTTACTGCTGTTCTATTAAAGGAAAAACGTGAAAGATCTCCTCCCAAAAGTTGTTGTCGTAGTCACCTCTATCTCCAGTTGATTGTCAAAATAACGTTCTTTTCCCAAAAGTGAGTCTGCATCGTCCTCTGAAGTCCCTAAGTTAGTTGTCCCATGTTCCCTTTCTTGCCAAAAAGTGAGCCTACCTAAAGTGCTGCTGTTGTCCTCCTCCAAAAATGCTCCAGTAAAAATTGTCCTCTCCTCTTTTGTTAAATACATTCTCCCCAAAGTAAGTATCCAATTCCCTCATAAAAGTCTGTTGCCATCAATCCCTTCCTTTGAGCTGATGTAAAATTTTTGTCTTTTCCTCAAGTGTTGTCATCGTTTTTCCCCAAAATTTGAGTCTAAAGATCGTCCCCTTAAAAGTTGTCGTCAGCCTCTTCTCTGGTGTCTCTCCTAATTGAGTCTAAGTTTTCTCTCCTTCAATAAATGAAGTGGGCCCCATAATCATCTAGGTCTTTCTCTTTTCAATAAATAAAGTGGGCCCCAATAAAACATGAAAATAAAGCTCCAATGATTTACAAAATAACTTGACTTTGTCCAGTAAAAAGGGCTATAACATTCAGGCCCAAATCCCAATGAGATTAATCAAAAATTCGCGGGTAGCAATCTGCTAGCGTCGCGTCACCTTCAACATGGTCCTGTTGAAATCCTTTCCAGTTCCAGACTAGCCAAATTCACTCCAAATTGCATCATTTTGGTATTTCATCACCTAGAATATACAAAGACATGAATTACCATATAAACGCAAGCAAGACATCACCTAAGCCTATCAGAAGAACATAAAACACACACAATTAACAAGCACAAAATGCGAGCTATCAAAACTCCCGACACTTGAACAATACTTGCCGTCAAATATTCAATCAACTCAAATTATCAGGACACTTTAACATCTTATCACAATTCTTTCAACTGCACTTATCACTTCTTAAGCTGATGTATGCAATCTAAAATTAAACAAACAAACCCATGAAGGTCAATCTCCTAATTAATTAGGAATTTTAACCGCTTTAGAAATGCCCAAGTAAAAAGTAATAGCATCCACATCCTCGCAATGTTTCACTCATTCTCTTATGTGAAATTTAAATGTTTGTGTTTCCATAAAAAATCCAACACAAATTTGTTCTTTCCATAGGACTGACACGAGTTCAAATCTCTACCACTAGCTTGGGTTTAAAACCCACACCAGTCAACTAGGTCTTTCAATGTATTGTAATAAGGCTAGTTGGTTACCAAGGAAATTGAGTTGAGAAGAGCAAAGAAATGTACCAAGTAGACATATGCCAATAACTTCAGTTTCGAATCAACATAAATAAAAAGATTAAAACATTAAGCTCATTCAAGTATACCATATCGCAAATCCATCATTTACTTAACTTCAACTATAATAATGAAGTTAAACCAAAACTACCTCTCATGCATTCACTCACATAAGAATTTCCTCTCGTTCTTTTTTTCAAATTTTCTACTTTTCTCTTTTTTCTTTTCTCTTTTTTCTTTTTTTTGTTTTTTTTCCAATTTTTTTCAAAACTAATATCAGCAAATACATTTTAGCCAACTATGATTTTCTCTCTTTTTTTTTCAACAAAGCACATTTAAGCAACCAATTTAAATATAACCCAAAGGGACTAAACATCGGTATACATGATATATAATTACACATGCTACTTGGTAATTCTTCTCAATTAGGTGCAAAAGTTGGGGCTTGAAAAAAGAGTTCATAGGTTAAAAAGGGTAAGTTAAATCAAAGAAAAGGTCTGGGCTCAAGGGGGTTGAACTAGGATATAAAATTTTTGGGTTGGATCTTGAAAGAAAATGGATAGCAAAGGGGTTGCACAAACAATGCCTTAGTTTCATTCCGGTGTAATAAATGTGGTTTTGACCAGAACTCATGTCAGTTTCTAGCAGGGGAAAAATGTGTGCGCTCTCCGAAAGAAAACTAGAATGTGTGTAAAGTTGCACTCTCTATCCTATGTCTCAAAAATCGCACAGTGTGTTTAGTGTGGATGTATGCCTATTACTCTCTAAAGGCACAAGCAACTGAAGCAGTCTGTTTAATTCTAGTGCACACACTAACTCAAGTCATGACAAGACAGGATCAAGAAAAGATCAATTAGGTCAAAGTATCTAACAATTCAAGTTTCCTGAACAAAGAAGACAAGATTGTCCAAAACATTTACATAATGCATTTATGCACAAATTAACACAAAATAGTGATAAACATGACATTAAAAACAAAAATTGTAAAACAAAAAAATCTAGCAAAATAATTAAATAATAAATATAAAATGCAAACGAACAATTATGCACATAAAACAAACAAAGCTAAACAATTGAAACTTTCCCCTCCCCACACTTTAGACTAAACATTGTCCTCAATATTAGCAAATGAAAGACAAGAACAGTAAAAAGTAAAGAGTGAGAGAAAGCTTCTCTAAGTGACGCGTTAAGGTAATGGTGTAGCGTCGAGGTGGTGTAGATTTTTGTGAGTTGTAAATCTGGATAGATTGAAATACCGTCCCCACACTTGGTTTAAAATATAGTCAAAATTACAACCATGCCACCTTACTTGACTGCTGCTGGTTGACTCATCTTTAGAATTCACTTTGTATTTACGCAGACCATGTAATTAGCCGTAATTTTTTTCAACCCATACTGTCCTGCAAAATAATAAAAACCTCTCAAGTAAGTGATATCCAACAACAACAAAATATTGGAATAAAATTTATAAAGAAAATGTCAAAAAACAAGAACCTGACAGAATTATGAAGAACTAAAAATTAAATTGTGAAGAATAAAATGAAAGCAAACATTGGGTTGCCTCCCAAGAAGTGCATTTGTTTAACATCGTTAGCCCAACATGGACCCCATTTAGTTATACGAAGGATCATTCCAAGTATTAACTTCGACAGACTGGGGATGAAATCCTTCGTAAAATGGCTTCAAACGATGGCCAATCACCTTCAAAATCTTTTTTGTGTCTATACTTTGAATATCCATAGCACTATTCAAATAAATCTTTGTAATCATAAAAGGTCCAATCCACTTGGATCACAATTTTCCTGCAAAAAGTTTCAAGTCAAATTAAATAAAAGTACCTTTTATCTGACTTTAAACTTCTTCTCGGCAAGCTGCTTCTCTTGAAAAGCTTTAGTTTTGGCCTTGTATGTAACATTGTTGTCGAAAGCTTGGTTTCGTAGTTCTTCCAATTCCTGAATTTTCAACTTCCTTTGTTTCCCTCCAACATCAAAATTCATGTTGCACTGCTTCACAACATAAAACGCTCGATGCTCAACTTCCACTGGCAGATGACAAGCCTTGCCATAAACAAGTCTGTAGGGAGACATATTTAGTAGCATTTTATAGGCAGTGCGCTAGGCCCAAAGAGCATTGTCTAAGTGCCTGCTCCAGTCTTTCCTGCTGAAATTCACAGTTTTCTCCAAAATACTCTTTACTTCTCGATTAGACAATTCCATCAACTCATTGGTTTGAACACGGTAGGCTGTGGAGGTCTTGTGCATAACTCCATATTTCTTCAGCAATGCAGCAAACACTCTATTGCAAAAATGACTCTCGTGATCACTAATGATTGCTTTCGGAGTACCGAACCTGACATAGATATTAGCCTTCACAAAAGCAATAACAACCTTAGAGTGTAGCACCCCCTCACCGTAGAGTATACACCGGGATGCCCGTAGGTCATCCCGACACGTATCCCACGATGAGGTTGCACTACGAGCAGTCACTAACACTTCACATGGCATCAATATGAAAATCACTAATTTTTGAAACCATAAAATTTTTCATATCATCAAAAGCAGTAATTTACAAACTGTCAGTTTTTCCTTGTCTGTACATTACTCCAAAAAGGAAATCAAAATACAAAAAGTGCTAGCTGACCGACCTGTGAGCCATGACTTTTCTTGCCAAAATGATCTACACGGCAGGAAAAGTCTCTCTCTGGAGCTACAAGTCTAATCTCTCGGTCCTGAAAAAAATTTGCAATTTTGGGGTGAGTTTTGCGAACTCAGTGAGAAACCATCATCGATGGTTCACCCAATTCGTGCATATACAAACAGATTACATTTATTTGACAAATAATCCAATCAGAAGTGCCACGTGACTATTCACGTGGACACAAGGCAATTTACAATTCATCCAATCAAAATAATCAGTCAAATGCATATGTAATGCGTATGGGACCCTTTTTCCATTTTATTACGTTGTTGTGACCGAGCGCCTATAC